>CM036763.1:25247147-25424647 GCA_020796225.1 Arion vulgaris | reverse complement strand
TCATAATATACGACTAGTTTAATCACTCTTTGGGATATAGTTGGCCTAAGCTAAGAACGACTATATATTACGCCTTCCTTGGTGGTGTAGTGCAGGAGCATCCGAAAATGTCGACCTACGAGAAATATTTGCGTCTGTCTCGTTGACAGCCAATTCCTCACACTTCCCTTCATTCGTGTATTCATTGCTCATCCCTGCCGTTGAAAAATCACGCTTGCTAAAGAATTTCATTTTACAGCACTATTGTTCCTGTGGTTTTATCAGTCTATATTAATCTGCTATGTTTCCAAACTAGGATCTAGTTTAACACATAAGCAGCATAACATACACGAATTATGGACTAGTCAAAACATTCTATACACAATAGTTTCCAATGATAACCATTTTCATTCAGGCTGATGTAATTTTCAGACTGTGTTTTTCTCAAACTCTAAAAGTATAATGAATTTTGACAATTTATATCCTGTTTAGTCGTCGGATATTACACTAGATCATTGAACCATTTAATCCCATTTGTCAAAAGATTATCTATAAAAATTTGATCAACATTTCTTTGTTTATCAAAACAAGAGAGACTAGTTTAGTTTTCTGAATTTTTATCATGTCAGTATCCTTTTTATTTTTAGATATTTGTGTGTGTAATATCTTCCTCTTCTGTTCCATTTTGAATCTTCTTCGTTCTCATTTGTGTGTGTAATATCTTCCTCTTCTGCGTTCTCATTTGTGTGTGTAATATCTTCCTCTTCTGCGTTCTCATTTGTAGTGTAATATTTTTTATTTTATATATAATGAAACATACACTTCATAAATTAAAAAAGTAAAGCAAATCGTGTTTATGCCATGATGTATATTGGTGAATACGGAGGTGGACCTCTATTTTCCCTTGACCTGCAGCACAAGATAAGTGATGCCAGTGGCGGCTCGTTATTAAGGGCCAGTGGGACTGGGTCCCACCAAAAATAATGTATAATGTGTATTTATTATTTTCCAAATTAAAATATAACAATCAAAACCATGATTTTTCCGAACAATTTTTCTGGCCCCACCAACAAAAATTATCACGAGCCGCCACTGGGGGATGCAATGAACATCAAGCCGGCCATTATAGTTTTCCAGTGTTTCTCTGGTGTCCAATTGAAGCTGGGTAGAACTGATAACAAACTATTTTCGAAACTAGAAAATACATTCCAAACATAAATCCTATGCGTAGTACAGTTATAAGCTAATAGATGTTGTACGGAGTTGACTACCGATAAGATTTTTCTGTGTAAGAAAGAGATAGGAAGAAACAAAGCGATTCCGTAACGTGCATTGATAATGCTTCATTCAATCATGTAACATACCACATGGAAATTGAGAGCCGTTACGGTCGGAACAATTCAAATTTAAATCTCATTGGAAGCTGTGCAGTATCATCATCATCAAGGTGTGTATCCTTTATAGGATGTTTCTCTCTTTGCAGCACATCTTAAATTGATTCTGTCTCTAGCCAGTTCACCCACTTCGTCGATGGTCATGATCATGATTTCTTTAATATCTTGTAGCCATCTTCTTATTGGTCTGCCTCTGTGTTCTGAGCTGAGTCACAACGTTTCTTGGGGCTGTAACGGCCTATTCTGGAGCGGCACTCCTTGCCACAGTTGCTGCAGGTAAAACTAAAGACTGGAGTTGATACATACGATGTTCTCTCTGCACTCTGCGCTCTCGTTTGCCTCCACATGTGATGGTGCTTTCTTTTTTTTCTTTTGAGTCGCCCTCACTGCGCTCGCCATTCGCAATATATTGTAAGATATCTCCAGAAAAAACTCAAAATCAAAGAAAACTGGCTGATGCAACAAATAAGAATTTTAAAATTGAAATATTTTGGACATATAAAAAAGACAACACCAAATGTTTGTAGAAGAATATGATAGAGAAAGAGACCATAGGAAAGATGGATTCAGGATGTAACTGATGTTTTGAGCATGATGGCAGCAGACGCAGAATATCTGGCCTACGAAAAGAGAAATTCGAAGTAATGTTATGTTGACAACGTTCTGCAAAGAACAAGCTATTTAGTGACGATAATGAATATATTACATAAGAAATCATTACGACTGTAATGAGCACAGAGTAACCTTAACAAATCAATAACCAACCCAAATCCGTGCAGGATTTTGTTAGTTTCAGTGTCGAGTTGTCGGAAAGAAATATCGAATTTGGTTAAACCTATATACCTCGTTATCTGTAATTTCATGTCCAAAAAAAGGAACTAAACTCATTTGTTCACGTAATTGTAAGTTTTCCACAGCCACATTTGGTTATACACGTAGTTTGTGTTTTTTGTGGCTGTTTTTTTTTCAATAAATAAATTTATCTTTCTAAGTAACATCTACATGTGCGCAAGTAAGAAAGGAAATGAGAAATGGAAACTTTCAAAATGTGGCACAATCTTTACTTTTAATCTGCGTCCGTGGAAAATAGAGAAAGAACTAAGGAAAATATATCGATTTGTCAAGTTATTGAAACAAGACAAGTAGAACATAGATGTTAACGTCTGGCTTATATATGAGGTTATTGATGTTTCAGTTTCATTAACTTATGTAGCTTAGCTAATATTTATTGAGTAAATGTACAAGGAAAGTAAATGTCACAGAACAGTTCTGACATACCAGATGAGAAGAAGATGGGAAGGAATCGATAAGGACATACTTGAAAATGTGGTCACAAATGGGGCTAACGGAAACGTCTTATTTCTTCTACTTTTCTCGAATCCTGTTTTCCTCACGGTGACAGCATAAGAAGAGATTTCTAAAACGGTCTTTTGTTTGCGCTTCATAAGTACTGTTTTTCGTCGCCTATGTTATCTCTGTTAACCCTATATCTGGTTACGTGCATGGGGCAGGAGTTGAGTATATTATATAATACGATAAAGACATTAGAGACATGAATCATATCAGCATCATCATCCTCATTGTTCTTACAGAACAGCAGTAACAATCAAGTTGAAATATGATTGTAATATGAGAGAGATGCTCATTGTATGTTTCCTGTGCTAGTTGTTTTAAGCAGTTCATTATGTCATCTAATATCGTCCCTGATTGTTTTTGTTTGTTAGTTGTAAGCGATTAAATGTCTTAATATGTCCGAGTTGTTACTGTTCAAGTTGTAAGCAGATTCATTATATATCAATATCGTCGATGTGTAGGCTACAATTGATATAAGACAAGTTCTTTCTGAAATCGTCCCTGATTGTTTGTTTACTGTAGTTTTTAAGTTCTTTTCATCTATATTGTCAGATTTTTTTTACTTGCTAGTTTTCTAACAGTTAAATTATGTCATCTAATATCGTCCCTGATTGTTTGTTTGTTAAGTAAGGGATTAAAGCCTCTTTAAGCCGAGGTACGCCCGTTCAACCTAAGGCGAACCTTGCATTTGTTATATCAGAGAGTGTAGGCCAACAAATATGAAACATAAGAACTAAGTTCTTTCAGAGAATCGACTCCCCTGATTGTTTGTCTACTAAGTTTTATAATGTCTTCTCTCTCACATGTTGTCAGACGTTTTTCTTTGACCTTCTTTCTACTAACATGACCAATTATTTATGTTATTTTTTATTTTATTCTAACCAATAATTAGCATCATGTTTTCTCATTAGATTTCTTAGATATCTTTACCTACATTTGTCACGAGCAGCCTATTTTTGTTACGGCAAGGGATTTTTGTGTGTTTTATGTATTTATTTTCCGAGACTCGTGAGTCTTGTAATACATAATGACTATACATAAAACCATTTGTCTTACTTCTATTAACTGAGAAATATTAACTATAACTTATAGTACTTATTTCATCTCTTTATTTCTCCAGCAATCTCTTGATGTCATTTTATATTTGGTTTTGTTCTCTAAAACTATGTTATTCGTCTTTACTTTTATGGAGTCTAATGTCTATAATGTGTATTATCATATGATGGAGCGTGTACAATGTGTAAATATCATATGATGGAGCGTGTACAATGTGTAAATATCATAAATGGAGCATGTACAATGTAAATATCATATGATGGAGCGTGTACAATGTGTAAATATCATTTTGAAAAAGCAGCTTTGTGTTAAAACGAAGTAATCATCTTGTTTGTTGGTGTTTAGATCGTAACTATATGTAGATATCATATGATAGAAAACTGTATCAAGTAAAACTATCAATGATAGTGTATCAGTAAAATCGTGTAAATATCATATGATGGAGCTGTATCAATTGAAATATCATATGATGGAGCGTGTACAATGTGTAAATATAATAAAATGGAGCGTGTACAATGTGTAAATATCATATGATGGAGCGTGTACAATGTGTAAATATCATATGATGGAGCGTGTACAATGTGTAAATATCATATGATGGAGCGTGTACAATGTGTAAATATCATAAAATGGAGCATGTACAATGTATAAATATCATATGGTGGAGCGTGTACAATGTGTAAATATCATATGGTGGAGCAAACAATTGCACAGCGTTTGTTGTGTTAGAAAAACAGAAAAAGTAATCACTCTTGTTTTGTTTTGGTTTTTTTGGTTTTTTTAGATCGTAACTATATGGTCAGAGTATCAAGAAAATAACCTGTATCAAGAAAATAACCTGTATCAAGAAAATAACCTGTATCAAGAAAATAACCTGTATCAAGAAAATAACCTGTATCAAGAAAATAACCTGTATCAAGAAAATAACCTGTTAAGAATGAAGATAGACCGCCTGCCCAGCGTGTTCGTGGCGCGTTGGACTACGGGTGACTAGCCCTCTGTGAGTGCGGGTTCAATTCTGTTGGCTGTCAGAAAAGCCACAGGTTCCCCAGATTTATGGTGTTCGTGGCACCGAACCGAAGGGTTACGACGTCTATGACATCGAGCCGAAGAGCTGAAATGCTCAAGTGCTTCTGGATCGGGAAAAAGAATGAAGACATGAAAAAAAGTGTGTACACTGTCAGTGTGAACTTCATCAATAACAACAAATTAAATGGTTCGACCACAGAACCAGGTTAGCAACAGATAGTGCTGCCTCCTATCGCAATGCTTTTCAAATTCAATGCAAAAAACATCGACCATAAAATAATAGAGGCAGGTAGAGACATCATGTACGAAATACACACTAGAGCCCGTTATGAATCTTAAATCACAAAATTCTTTACTGTCGCTGAAGAAGTTTGTAATTATCCTTTTTACATGTAAAGGTAATTGCATAATGGGAATATTTAAGATCGTGTTTAACAAGCGAGTCCCATAAATCATTAATATGCATATCATTCAACATAGAAGTTAGATTAGTGGCGTAGAGGCTAGGTGCGCGTCTATGGTGCCAAAGGTATAAGGTTAGCTCCCTCGTGGAGCTATCTGGATATTTTTCCAGAGATCCCTAATCTCAGTGTAGGTGAGATCGAGTTCCTAATCCTTTCAGAGACGGACGACAGAACATAGGTTCCGTGTTCATTTTGAGTGCATAAAAGAACCCTTGGCAGTTCAAATTGAGAAGAACCGTCGGGAAAGTCGCTGCCGGCAAAATTCATTAGAAAAAGATTAAAAATAAAATGTATACAAACATTTCTTCCCCATCTTAAAAATTACATCGGGGACCCTCAACTGTGCTACACAGTTCCTGCACTGCAACTGAGATCTTCATGTGTAAGAAAGAGATCGGAGCAGACATGGTTACTCAACGAAGTGAAATAATGATGATACAATCAATCAATCAATTATTCAACATCTGCAGTAAGAGACGTAGTCCCTATATCTCTACTAGGAGTGATGTGATATCGGACTCAGTAACCAATACTCAATAACTATATATGACCACAAAATATTTCTAATTTCAGAGAAATATATATTTATTTCTTTAATAAGCATTAATGAAGACCATTATTAAAAGACGAAGATTGAGCTGGATTGTGCATGCATATCGTATACAAGTAGATGCATTAACACTCGACAATGAGACCCTACTATCCAGCAACACAAGCATACCGTGTTTCTGAGGCGATTGTTATGACGTTTGCATATCGTTCTAAATGTTGGTAGTTCGAATACGACCGAGTCACATGTGCACATTTTTCCTTGAGATCTTTAGGATTGTTTTGGATCTGCCGCACTCAGCTGCAGCACAAAAGGCTCTTTGGAGTAGATCCAGCCCAAATATATGGCGTTAAACGGATCATTAAAGAAAACTTGTACACACGAAGGCAGGGGAAGTGTTAGGGACTGGCTGCCAGCGAGACAGACTCAAAACATTTCCCGCAGGAGATAAACGAAAGCCCTGACCTACACGTGTATGGTATCATACAGAGGTAGTGACCTAATATCAACAGGGGTTCAACGCTGGTCGTTCTTGTCAAAGATCATTTATATATCACAATAAGAATGATTAAATTGGTTGCACCAAAGAACAAACGCGAAGAAAAAGATGTTTTAGAGCTATGAAATTTGTGTTTTGTGCAACACTCTCGGCAGATGGCGTGCCATTTATGCCGACAGGGGCGAAGCCATATGGGGAAACCAGTGCAGTGAAGTCAATCCTTTGTCTTTAGACACACATACTACATGAGAACATCAATAAATAGAGCAAGAGATATACATAGTAAAAGCTGTTTATGTAGAGTAGAAGACGCAATATATAAGTTAAACCTGACTCAAACCTAAAGCTACACTACGAGAACAAGAAAATGACACTTGCTTCTTATCTGCAACGCTTCACAGTAATATCAGTAAGATAAATAAGAGCAACAACCTTGCGACTATAGACCATCTTTCTTCTTCTTCATCTTCTTCTTGTCTCTAATCCTGTTTTACTTCACAGCGTCTGGATCAAAAGAGATTTCTAAAACGGGTTTTTGTGTGCACTTCATAAATTATGTTTTTCACAGCCTCTGTTATTTGTTAGGTCCATCTTTTGCGTGTACGGCCGTTCGCTTTGTTTCCACTGAATTTCTATCTCTCGCAATTCCCGTTTCCACAGTATTTGAGTAGCATTGCTCTTTGAGGCGCACTGACTGTTGATAATCTATTTGTGTGACCGAACCATTGAATTTGTTATTATTTTTATGAAGTTTAGTACTGATGTTGTACCCAATTTCTGTCCTGGTCTCTTCATTTCTAAACCGATCTCTTCTTGATACTCCCATCATTCTGCGTAGACAATTCATCTCTGTCTTGACTATCTTTAGTAACTACACACCCTTAGCTGATCAAAATGAACATAAGAGAAACTTTCAAAATTGAGTCCTCCATCAAGCAATCTATTTGAATTTTATGATACAAAACTCTAAGTAGAAAATAGTTGATACCTTTTATAAAAAATAAAAATAAAAAAAGAGATAGAGAGAAACTGATAATTAGCAAAGCAGATTTAACTGAAAAATACAATAAAATGTTATCAATACAAGAAATGGAATAAAGGAAAAGAAAAACAGATCGATGAAATACGAATTATAAAATACAAAAATATAAAATAGAATAAATGTACATCAGAAAAATTACAGCACACGGTTAACTAAAACAAACGTCAATTCAAAAATATAAAGTTGGAGAAGTACATCACGAAAAGTACGCTACGATAAAATATAGTTAGAAAATGTAAGGGGTGATGGAAAAAGTACATAAAGACAAAAAGTACATTAAGAGAAAAGCATGTAAAGAAAAAAAGTACTTAAACAAAATAAAAAAAAAAATAAAAGTACATAAAGAAAAAAGTACATATAGAAAAAAGTACATAAAGAAAATAGTACATGAAGAATAAAGTACACAAAGAAAAAAGAACATAAAGAAAAAAAGTACATATAGAAAAAAAGTACATAAAGAAAATAGTACATGAAGAATAAAGAACACAAAAAGAAAAAAGAACATAAAGAAAAAGAAAAAATATAAAATTACATAAGAAACCAAGCACATAAAGAGTAAAAACATAAAGAAAAGTAAATACAGAAAAAGTAAAGAAAGAAAAAAGTACGCTAAGAAAAAAAAAAGTCCGAAAAGTCAAAAAAAAGTGCAACTAGTAAAATAGCAAAGATGTCAGACACAAGGACAATTGAGACTGACTAAACGCGTGTCCAATAGCCTGAGTTAGAACGTATCGTGTCAATTATATCATTGTCTCTGTCTAATCAACTGTCGCAGTTTCCAGAATGTTCAGACACATTTAGAATGTGAAGTTCACCAAGACAATTCAACACAGTAAACAATCTCTACAGCTTGGGACACGTAAAGATCGGATAAGTTCTCATCAAGAAATCTTCAATCCACATCTTTCTGTCTCTCTACTGCTTTCAATGTCATTCTTTCTTGGTTTATTTCTTTGGAAAGTTGCGGCATTCATTGCTTCATTATTATTGGGCCATACTACCCTCCAGCGGATGTTGAAATGATGTGTGACCCTTGAATAGGAACCTGACCTCTTAAAACATGCTCTCAAACCAGTTTTACGTGCTGTTCCTTCTTATTAAAGACATTAATGATTTCATTTCTGAACAAGTGAACAAACGTACCTTCTTTTGCTGTCTCTTTTTCTGACTTTATTTGTAAACAAACGTCCCTTCTTTTACTGTCTCTCTTTCTGACTTCATTTCTGAACAAGTGAACAAGCGTCCCTTCTTTTACTGTCTCTCTTTCTGACTTCATTTCTGAACAAGTGAACAAGCGTCCTTCTTTACTGTCTCTCTTTCTGACTTCATTTCTGAACAAGTGAACAAACGTCCCTTCTTTTACTGTCTCTCTTTCTGACTTTATTTCTGAACAAGTGAACAAACGTCCCTTCTTTTACTGTCTCTCTTTCTGACTTCATTTCTGAACAAGTGAACAAACGTCCCTTCTTTTACTTTTCTGACTTTATTTCTGAACAAGTGAACAAACTCTTCTTTACTGTCTCTCTTTACTTTTTGAACAGTGAACAAACGTCCTTCTTCTGTCTCTTTCTGACTTCATTTCTAACAAGTGAACAAACATCCCTTCTTTTATGTCTCTCTTTCTGACTTTATTTCTGAACAAGTGAACAAACGTCCTTCTTTACTCTTCTGCTTTTCTGAACAAGTGACAAACGCCCCTTTCTTACTGTCTCTTCTGACTTCATTTCTGAACAAGTGAACAAACGTCCTTCTTTTACTGTCTCTCTTTCTGACTTCATTTGAACAACTGAACACCTTCTCTGTTCTCTTACTTATTGACAAGTGAATAATGGTAACTTCTGCTGCTTTCTCTCTTTCTCTATATTCTATTTGTTTATAATTATTCGTTTCTCAAATACTATGTGTGTGTGTTAGTGTATATGTGTAAGTATGTATATTTCTTTATGTGCGCACGTGCGTGTGTGTGTGTGTGTGTATGTGTGTGTAGTTATTTCATGTTGTATCTTTTCCCCCTCACTTTAATCTGTCTCAAATTTCTCCCCATCGTTTGTAGTTTTGTTTTCCCAGACCTCATCGCTTTTTCACGTTATCCTTATCGATTAATTCTTTTTAAGCTGTTATCTTTTTCATCGCTTTTCGTTCTTTGTTTACCTTACCTAACTTTCCTTTTCACGTCTCCTTTGTTTTAAAAAAAAATCTAGTTTCAATTACATTCCACTTCGTTTTCTTATTTCTTTCCAGTTTCTTCGCTCTTAATCATTTCGTCCTCTTTTTTTATTTATTGTTACTTTAATTTACATTTTCTCTTTGTCTGTTATTGTTATTTATAATTTTTTTTTTTTTAATGGTTTCACGTGTGCTTATTCTCCAAAATGTGTTATTTTACGTGCTTCTTCATGCAGATTGTTATCTGGTGATTAGCTGTATCTTATAAATTGATCCTTTATCTTCGATTTTCTTCTGATGCTAGTAAATCTTGACTTTGTGTATCTTGTATATAGCAGTGTTATGAGGTAAAGGAGGTGGCGTCTGTGGCTGAGAAGTTAAACCGAGTGCATCTTTTTTCTAAGTTTCCTTGAAGTGTTGCTAGTGTTATTGAAGTCTTACTTTGTAGAAGAAAATTCTCAGTATAAGGAAGTGTGCTATTTCTGTCGAGAGATAATGAACCGTTAAGGGAAACTTGGTGCAATGAAGTTTATCTTTTGTTATTAGACCCCACCCTGTCCGTGTGTTCCCGGAGCGCGCAAGGGGAGCTAAGAATAGTAGCACTACGACCTACAAGGCATGTCGTACGAGACGACTGATGTAGGGGTCTATGGAAGCTACCCTACTAAATAAAAAGCGTCACAGAAATCGGATGCGCTGACCTACTTGTAGGCGTGTAACTGGTACAACATACAACCGTTCCTAGGCATGGATCACATACAAATTACAAAGAGTCGTTAACGTGGTTGATATGGATCGTTCGAAAAGAAGTAGAAGAAGAAGAAGATACCCCCGCCCTTTATTTAATTAGCAAGCAGGTGGCGCACGAAATATCAAATACTGACAATGTCTAATAACATTTGTAATATACCAATTATTTTATAACTATTGATATTGATTTTTCTTCTTCAAACGCTCCATATCGACCACTTGTTAAACCACTCTTTGTCATTTGTATGTAATCCTTAAAAGCGATTGTACGGTGTGCTAGTTATGCGCCTAAAAGTAGACCAGTACATCAGATTTCTGCGACGCTGTTTATTTACTAGGGTAGCTTCCCTAGGTCCCAACCTCAGTCACCTCTTCCGACATGCCTTGCAGGTCGCAGTGGTACTATTTTTGCTCCCCTTGTGAGCCCGGGAACACACGGGCGACGACTCAGTTTCTCTGGCAATATCTTCAGCAACCAAATACAACAACAACAAAACCACACACACATACACACACACACGATAGCCGCACGATACATTGTCTAGGTATAGATAGACATTATCCTTCAGATTTCTCCCACAAAAATAAGAACTAAACCAAAATATTAAACATGTTATCAGTACATGACATTTCGTGTATCACAATGAATATTTTAAGAACTAATATTTGATATCAGAATATATTACATTTTATTCATAGACATTCATTTAGTTAGAAAATAGAGGCACTGGTAAAATTTGGAAACAACATAAAGTAAAACAAATGCAAATGATAAGGTAGAAAAGAAGAGAGGACCATCTGCACAATATGATACTAGTATGGAGAATGAATAGCGATCTGACTAACCAAAGGAGAATCATCATCAGGTGCCATGCCGGCTAGCGTAGGCCATCATGGATCTTCACAAATTGTTGTTCATGACATTTTATATCATCTTAGATGTTGACGCACTTCGTGCAATGAAGTCAAGATGTCTAAAATTCTCTCTCTATCTTCCTCTGTCTCGTTTCTCTTCGATTTTACCGGTTGCCACAATGCGTTCTAAACCTTCCCTTCTCATCACATGTCCGAAGAACGATGATTGTTTCTTTCTTATAATGACAATAAGTTTTATCTATGTTTTGACTTCATCCAACACCCCCACAAATGAGAATAGCGCTACAAATAGGAAAATCGTGTATGCTTAAATCGTAGTATTGTTCATTGTTCACTTGATGATCATCTTCAACGCACATCAGCATGTCCATAATCGCTTCGATCTCCTCACAATGCGCAACTATGTATTTCAGTGTTGTTTTGAACTAATAACTCACAGTTATGTTTGATTGATGTATCTACTGGGGTTACTCTCATAGGTTTGTCCCGTCTTGCTGAACATATCGATATATAATTGTATCTTTACTGTGAGTTTCTCTCGTGGTTTTCCCGTCTTGCTGAACATATCGATATATAACTTATCTACTAGGGTTACTCTCGTGGTTTTCCCGTCTTGCTGAACATATCGATATATACCTTGCACAAACGAGATATAGAATACTATTTATTTTCTTCATTGAAATCTGCAAAGCTTATGTTTTCTCTTAGAGCGTTGATGATGTCGCTTTTCTCCATAGCAGACACATTCTTGATGGTATCATTGCTCGTCAGTGCCTCCGCTCTCTCATTGCCCTTCACTCCAGAATATGAAACAGTATTATGTCAGAATGTACCAGAGAGTCGATTGTGTTGGGCTTGGTATGCTATTCAGCCAACCCTTTGATGTGAAGACGACATATAATCTAATCTAATATATGAAAGTCGACGTATGTGACTTACCAGTAGTGAGTTTGATCTTAACCCAAGATCACCTGGTTCAAACTACGCGGAGGGCAATTTAGAAGCAAATATCTTTCCCTGGACTGTTACGAACAGTAAAAATAGACCTCACCGTCCAGAAAGCAATGACAAACTACTGAACGTATACGTGGTGCCTAGAAAATCAACAACTCGTTTACTGTGGTTCATGGAAACCTCCTGTAATGGATATGCCCTGATTTTCATTTTCAATATATGACAATATGAGATCAGGGTTAAGTTTTTATTAAGAGATATTAGTTTGATGTGTATAAATTATATATAAATGACATACTTGCTGTTTTATTGCCAAAGACAACATTATGATATCAGTTCCATACCTGGACATTGACATCAAATGATAGAAGAAAATTAGCCACGGCATCGTTGAAGTGGCTACGCAGTATGCTCGTGTGCAATAAGAAGATAACGGTTGAGAAATGAAGGTATCCGAAAAAACGTAGATACAACATCAATACTAAAGTTCATAAAGAAAGAACAAATATAATGATTCAGCCACATAAGCAGATTACCAACAGACAATGTACCTCAAACAAAGAATGAAGTTGTTGGGTCACTAACAGTACAGTCTTCTACAACAGAACATCAGTAAAGAAGGTGAGATGAAGACCACGGAAAAAATGGTTAGATGGCAAACAGAATCGTGTAGAAGAGCAAAAATAACAATCACCTAAGCCACCAGAACAGCGCAAGACAATTACAGAAAACCACAGCACATTGCAACAACCCGGTAGCAGAGTGACAACAAAAGAAGAACAACAGAAAACCACAGCACATTGCAACAACCCGGTAGCAGAGTGACAACAAAAGAAGAAAAGAAGTACCTCAAGGTAATGCGCCCATAGCAATGGATACAAAGAAACAAAGCTAGCACATGCAAAAGGTGGACACAGAGATAGAGAGTAATGAAAACCACAGCACATTGCAACAACCCGGTGGCAGAGTGACAACAAAAGAAGAACAACAGAAAACCACAGCACATTGCAATAACCCGGTAGCAGAGTGACAACAAAAGAAGAACAACAGAAAACCACAGCACATTGCAACAACCCGGTAGCAGAGTGACAACAAAAGAAGAACAACAGAAAACCACAGCACATTGCAACAACCCGGTAGCAGAGTGACAACAAAAGAAGAACAACAGAAAACCACAGCACATTGCAACAACCCGGTAGCAGAGTGACAACAAAAGAAGAACAACAGAAAACCACAGCACATTGCAACAACCCGGTAGCAGAGTGACAACTAAAAGAAGAACAACAGAAAACCACAGCAACGACACTATTTATGAAGCGCACACAAGGGCTCTTTCTAGAAATCTCTACTTAGCCTGACTCTGGGATACAAAACAGGAATGGAGAAAAGAAAGAAGGTAACAGAATGAAAATATTGCAACAAATTGCGCATTGCTCGATTTCACCACGATTATGAAGCACCGTGTACTGTAATCTTGCCGCCTTTGATGTAACTTCTCAATGAAAGATCTTACGCATGTTCTGGCCAAGAACCAACTCTAACACAAAAAAATGCTTACACAGTGGGAACAAGAGAATATGAGTATATCATGAAAAATAGACGATAGAAATTGATATGACATGCGTTACATAAGGCGATTAACTCTGTCACGAAAGCTGTCATGAGATGAAAACTAGAGATTAAAAGAAAATGTGAAAGAGCCAAAATCATATGAAGAAAACAGGAGAACAGGAGCTGAAAGAAAGTATTCACAGCTGGAACACAGTATAGAGGACGGTCAAAAACAGAGAAGAATGTCGTGAATTTGTTGTTGCCTTAAGCGCCAAGGATTCACAGACTAGAAACAGAGAGATAAACTTTTCGTAATAATTTGAATAATCTTCTTCTTCTTCTTTGCGTTCGTTCTTTACAACCAATTTTAATCACTCTTTGTGATATGTTTGATCTTGCCAAGAACGTGTATACGTTGCACATTGGTTTAGAAGGCCCCTAAAACGCATAGACTTCTACATGTTTAGGACACGTGCATCCGATTTCAGCCAATTTGAATAATTATCTGGAACTGTTATCGGATTCGAACCTAAAACCTTCAGAACACCAGGCACAGGTCTTAACCACTTCGCCATAAGAGACTCCCATTGCTGTAGGAGACTACACATTGAAGTGTTTTAGTAAAATTTGCTTACACAAAATAAGTATAAACCGAAAACTTCAGAAATATATATTTGTGAAAACTACAAAACAAGTTAGAATCGAAACTACAGCACTAAAGTTTCCCATATGTGTTCATTAGTTTCAATTAAATAAATCTATCAACTTCAGAGAACGTTGTTTTCACAATAAATTCCAATGTTTTCACAATAAATTCCAACGTTTTCACCAACAACAACCGTCAAGATGCTTGTTTTCCTTTTTGAAGTTTAGTTTTATTTGCTTAACTTTTACAAATGTTTAGTTTGATTAGAGAATTTGCGCCCTTCTAAGGCATACATTGGGAGGGGGGAGAAGAGATGAAAGATTGCAATTTAGTAAAACAAATATTCAATTTTTATAATGTTTGTTTGTAATAGTTCTGGTCAACAAAATTAACCATTCTTTGTGTTCTATGTGGTTTGCGCTGAGAACATGAGTATTTTTCTCCCCCGTTAGACCACTACGGCAATTAAGACAAGTATATCCGAATAAAGAACAAATGTATGTTTCATATAACAGGACACACCATTTACACGGATAACTGTCAATTTTAGAGAATACCCTACTTGAAGTATCAAATCTGGAGTTATACTGTGCAGTATCAAATCTGGGTTATACGAGCATGATCAAATCTGATGTATACTGTAGCATGTATCAGATCTGTGTATACTAGCATGGTATCAGATCTGGATGTATACTGTAGCATGGTATCAGATCTGGATGTATACTGTAGCAGGTATCGTCTGAGTATACTGTAGCATGGTATCAAATCTGGAGTTATACTGTAGCATGGTATCAGATCTCGAGTATCTGGATGGTATCAGATCTGGAGTTATACTGTAGCATGGTATCAGATCTGGAGGTATACTGTAGCATGGTATCAGATCTGGAGGTATACTGTAGCATGGTATCAGATCTGGATGTATACGTAGCATGGTATCAGATCTGATGTAACTGTAGCATGGTATCAGATCTGGAGGTATACTGTAGCATGGTATTAGATCTGGTTGATCATAGTGAGGCTGTTAGAGCTGATGTCGGAAATTTTCCTCCCAAAAAAATGTTGCTCTTGATACAGCATCTTTCTGCACAGGTCCATTGTAAACATCAGTGATAAACTTCAGGTGTTTCGATGACATCAGAGTAAAGTGCTTGCTTCTTGCTTCAAAGATTCCGAGTTCCATCTCCGTGTAAAGAGATCAAAATATTCATCTGGAGGCCACTGACAACAATCAAGATAAGATCAAGTTCTTATTACTATCCCCCAAAAATACAATAAAACGTAGATTCCTGTTCAAATGTTAAGCACGCTAAAGAAACATTTTATGCTGAAAATCAATAAGAGTACTCTGTAAAGCCGTTGCTCGGACACAAAAATACACACAAAACTGTGATTACTATCTGTAGTACCGCTTTTATGGCGGTGTAGGACAGGTGAGACGTGAACCTGAGGAACTTGTTGGCCGCATAGCTAGCACAGTCGCCACGATGAAGAACTTATTGGCCGCATGACTAGTACAGTCGCCACGATGAGGAACTATTGCCGCATGTAATCGCCACGATGAAGAACTTATTGGCCGCATGACTAGTACAGTCGCCACGATGAGGAACTTATTGGCCGCATGGCTAGCACAGTCGCCACGATGAGGAACTTATTGGCCGCATGGCTAGCACAGTCGCCACGAAACTGTTCAGGTTAGGATTTTCATTTAGGCCCACAATAAGAAAAAAATAATTTGCCTTACCGTGAATTGAACATGGGTCTCCTGCATGGCAACGGCGCTCTACTCCATTCGACCAGACTGAATGTTCATGTTTCGTCTATCCAATTATTCGAAAAAATGTGAAATTCATATCAGATACATCTTCTTTATAGCTTGGCTTTACACACTTAACTATTGGAAATGTTTGTTGACACTAGTATAGCGTATTTTAAAGATTGGCACAGATTCACAAGCAAATCACCAGTAAAAATGAGAGCTTTTTACGCTGGAAACACTGACTTTGTGTCTTATTGCAATGAGCTCATCAGACATGAGTTGAATGTGTTTGCTACATCGCAAGGTTGAAAAATAACGAAAAAACCAATCATTTATATTTTATGATTTATAAATATTTCATTTTAGGCAGGCCGAATGTAACCTTCTGACAAGTCTGATATAGCCTGCGGGCCGTATTTTGTTAGCTTAATTTATGCGACGACAAATTTCTTTCCCACACTTTGACAATTTATCTTTCCTAGAACCAGACGTTTCTTGTTCAAACTTCGACAGATTTTTCTATTTATGAACAAACATATCTGTTGAGCACTAGCATCGATCTTGTCTTTACTATCCATTACCGAAATTATATTTTAAGACATTTTCCTATGTACACTGTCCATTGAACTATTGGATTTAGGCTAGATGCCTTCATTGATTGAGTCTGTACTTCTGTTTGTAAAACTTGACAAATTTTCTTCACATTTTGTTGAACTTAGTGAGTTGTGATACATTTATGGTGTAACATTATTCTATGATGACATATCGAGGGTATGATTTGTTTAAAAGTCTAATATCGACGGATTGACTTCATTGCACCAGGTTTCCACATACAGCTTGGTCACACTCCAGAGAAAATGACATGCCATATGTCTATAGTAATGCACAAAACACAAACTCCATAGCTCTAACAATAATCCAAAGATATCTCCGAAAAAAACGCACTTGTGACAGTGACTCGATCCGATTCAAACTCACGATCATAAAAATGTAAGGAAACTTAGTCCCCACGCCACATAGAATACCACCCCCTTCTCTTATAATGTTGATAGTCTATTGTCTATTCCCAGGTGGAAGATGTAGTTGGATGTCCTCTTGCCGTTAAGCTTAGGATGGAGCTTTAATTTGCGTTCTAGGGCCAAATGAGTTGCCCTTGTGTTGTATCCGTGTTTATGCAGTGTGGTCTTGATATTGTCTATCCATCTTTTCTTGGTCTTCCCTTAGCTCTAGTACCTGATCTCCTTTTATTGTATGCTGTTATTGGTGGTTGGTTGTATTTCATTCTCATTAAATGTCCAAACCACTGCATTTGTTGTCTTTCGATGTATTAGGTGCATGAAGTTATGCCCACTCTGCTTCTGATGTCCTCATTTCGTAGTCTGTCTTTCCTGGTGACTCCACTGCCTTCCTCAAGCATTTCATTTCACACGTGGTGAGCTTCTGTGATGTGTTGCTGTAAGAGACCAAGTTTGGCACTGGTAACAAAGTGTTGGTAGGAAAATACTTTTTATCATCTGTCTGTTCACTTCCATCTTGATCTTTGGGTGTTGTAGTAACTGGCCAGCTGGTAGGTCACTGCATTTGCTTTTGACACCTTGTCTCTATTTCTCTATCGAGTTTTCGGTCCTCTGTAAAAATGCTGCCTAAATATTTGAATTCGGAAACTTGTTTTACTCTGGCGTTATCTATTTGTATGTTTGCTTGGCTTGTGTTCTGCTAATTTCATGGTCTCGGTCGTTTGTTGATAGTCATCTCTTTAAAATCTAATGATTATTAAATATTCTTCTTCTTTTTTGTTGTCACACTGTTACTGGTTGTCCCCGTGTCGTAGTTTTCTGTTTTTGTTTTGGACTGCTCTATTCTTCTTTTGTCGTCACACTGTTACCGGGTTGTTGCCCTGTGTGGTAGTTTTCTGTTTTTGCTTTGGACTGCCCTAGTGGCTTGGGTGAAATATTTTATTCTTCTCCTTGTCTGTTTTGCAGTTTGAAATAGTCGACAAATATATCTACAATTTTCGATCCACTAATGTTGCTTACGTAATATATTGTATTTCTGGTCATGAAAATAAATCGTTTTGACTGTTACCATCGGTAGGTTCGTTTCAGTTGTACCCAGACAGTCTACCATATGATCAATATGGTCTGACACTATGCTACAGTGTAACTCAGTAGATTTATAAGAGGTTTAGAGTCGAAGGATTTGCTTCAATGCACAGGGCTTTACACCATATGGAACGGTCCATATTCACTGAAATAGCAAGCAACTTGTTTTTAGTAAATCACAAATCTCGAACTTGATCAACAATTATGAGGATCTCAGGATAAAACAATCCACACGTGAGCATAATTGCACGGCCTGGATTCAAGAATTGGACATTCGGAAAGTGACACACCAGCTTAACCACTTAGCCACAAAGACCCACAGTGGGAGAGATGGGATACGTAAATAAAACAAGTATTGCTACTAGAAAAGATAAAAAAAATATCATTAAAATTGTAGTAACCACATTTGTCATACAATATGTGGTGAGACAGAAAATAAAATGGTATGGGAATCTAATATGAGCATAGCCAAGTCGACAACCACTATGCCCTTTAACGGTAGAAGATTTGATCAGAGAGCTCGAGGAAGGTAAACAATAAGATGGATGAACAACATCAAAGATATACTAGAAGACCATTGATTCAATACCAACACTGAAACACACTTGACCCAACAGCGAGAAATTAAACTTTCTTTGCACTGAACGTCTTGGTATAAGTGGCTAGACAAGATGAGATGAAATAAATATAATGGTTCTTCTGCGACTCCGTAATTTCAAGTCTTCAGTCGTTGCCACTTGTTGACAAACTCAAAAATCTCTTATCTCCGTACATTTGTTGGTTTTAGCTGGAAAAAAACGGTGAATAGTGAAGTGGTTTGGCCACTTAATAAGAATGCATCCAAACTCCACAGTAGACAGAGAGGATTCTACAACAGAACATCAGGAAAGAAGGCGAGAGGAAGACCACGTAAAAGATGGTTAGATGGCATAGCAGAATCTTGTCAAAGAGAGAAAATAATAATCACCCAAGCCACTAGAACAGCGCAAGACAAAAACAGAAAACCACAACACTGGGCAACAACTGGGTAGCAGTGTAACGACAAAAGAAGAAGAAGAAGAACTCAAAAAACGACAAGACGAAGAGCATCCTTTGTTGACATCAATTAGAACGACTGATTACTTTACCAGCGCTAGAGAATCATATCATATTACACTATTAGCCGCTATTTTTATCTCGTAACAGTTATTCATATAGTGAAAACAGCGATAGCGTAGTAGCTAGTGCTCCCGCTTCGTAGGTGAATGGTCACAAGATTAAGTTCTAGCGTGTGAGTGGGATTTTGTACAACCATATGACTCTCAGGTAGAACCAGCCTCAATTGGATATTAATTAGGGGTATCTATGACGATAGTTAAGACGTTTACCTGTCGTTCGAAATAATGGTGGTTTGAATCCAGATCGTGTCACATATTCAACTTTTTCTTGAGAACCCTAGGATTGTTGCTGGTGCTAGGGAGTTTGTGCTCTGTGAAGCACTCTTGTCAGGTGACGTGCAAACTTCTGTCGACAGAGCGGAGCCATATGGAGAAACCCGGTGCAATGAAGTAAATCTGTCGACTTTAGACCATCTATGGGTACCACATCTTCTTTTGTCGTACTGGGAAGAAAAAGGCGTTCGTCGTGATGTTGAGCACATCATCCATCGTAGGCCTGTTGGTCAAAGAAAAATATAAATATAAAACTATCTTATTTTACCATATGGTATGATAATGGGTCCTTTACTTTATCTCAGTTGTTCACTCAAGAACACTATCACAACACTGACGTCCGATTCCAGAGGTGTATACATCTGGTACAACTGTTTTAAGCAAGTTTAATATTCTTTACCTTTGCATTGTTTAGCATTCACTTCTTCATTTTCTGACTCATCATCATCGAGTAGCTTGTCCCTTCCGGAACTTGGCTCCCATGACAGCAGTCCTGAAAACTCTCCGTTCTGTGCAATTTGACCGGCGTCAGCAGCAGTCATTCTCAGATCGTCAACGGCGTCTTGTACCCATCGTCTTTTAGGTCTTCCTCTCATTCTTCTTTCAGGCACCAATCCCTCTAAAGTTATATTTTCTAGACGGTCATGTCGACTGATGTGTCCGAAGTATTTAATTTTCTTCGATGTTATGCTCTTTAATAGCCAACTCTCTTTAAAATCAAGCTGTTGCAGAACGGAAGCATTTGTTATTTTCTCAGCCTATGATATTCTAAGTATTCTTCTGTAGCATTTGCTTTTAAAGGCATTAATGATCTTCTTCGCTGTTTTGTGAATGTTCCATACCTCACAACCATATGTTGCCAAGGAGAAAATGCTGGCTACACATTTTTCGACATTCATTTTATTTTCAATGTAAACTTTTCTAATTTCTTCCTGGTTCATCTAACCGTAATGAGAGAGTGCTGATGAGTTAAGTGTACGTTGGTTCTGAAATCTAGCATTGTCTGCTTAAACATATGGCCATCCAGAACAAAGCACTCTTAGAAAAACAAGACTAGACCGACCCGTAAACAGGTCTACATTTTGTAAACCTATACCGTGTTTATTAAATTGGAGGTGCTAACAGACGTGTAACTGAAGCTCAGAAGTATGTCTTCAATTTTGAATACTTCTTTTTACCTGTGCTTAAGTTAATGTAGCGTCTTCTGCAGACGCAATTTCATTTAGACATCAAAGAAACACCTGTTTAATTTCTATCTCCTTTAAATCGCTCTCTCATGTCTCTCTCTCTCTCTCGTTCTCCATCACTCATGTCTCTCTCTCTCGATCCCTCCTCTTTATATGTCCATACAAAGAAAATGTTAATATTTCATCTCCACTTCTTCTTCTTCGAGCGTTCAATATCTTTTTAACCACTTGTTAACCACTCTGTGTGATTTGTATGTAATCTGAGTCTAAGCGAGACTGTACGTTGTCCATGTTATGCGCCTACCAGTAGACCAGCACATCCGATTTCTGTGAACATTTTTATCTACTAGGGTAGCTTCCCTAGGCCCAAAGCATAGCCTCTTACGACATGCTGTATAGATCGCAGTGTTACTATTCTTTATTTAGCCCTGCGAACCCTGGTAATAAACAGTTGGAATTTAGCTGAAGTTGGACCATGGCCCCGACAACATCAGACCGACTAGCTCAGACGGAAAAACTCAAGTTCATGTTTAATGGAGGCTGGTTTTTGTATATGTTTGATAGAATACTGTAAGCTTTTTTATAATTTTACTCAATTATATGAGTCCATGGTTATCTATTGATGCGTTGATGAAAAACGTTAATAATAATGAGCTCTCCGGCCGTAAGTTATCGTAGGCCATGGTTGGACAAATACATATTCTGTGATTATTTGATAGGAATATCATCGTTCAACTTTGATGAATAGCAAGAATAGCTCCCCTTGCAAGCCCCGGAAACAAACGAACGATAATCCAACTCTTCAAGGTTGACTGCAACAATTTATGTACAGTCGCATACACATGCGTCATCTCTATCTAACATATAATAATAATAATTCCTCTCGTACCGTTATACGTTACATAGGTCCTGCAAGTAATTTCTCCATACCGCTCTATCCTGGACAACTCGCTCAATCTTCTCCATGGAACTGAGACCGATATTTCTTCCTTCTCTCCGCAAAGCTCGTTTCAGGGTCTCTTTAGGTCACTCTCTTTCTTGAACCCTTCGCATCCCACTTCAATGCCTGCTTTGATATTCGTTGATCATTTCTCCTCAAGGTGTGTTCAATATACTCCATCTTCTCTTTATATAACATTGTCACTAGTGGTTGACCAGACATTTCTCTTATTGCATCACTTCTCCTGAATTCGTTCCTATTTATATTCATTATTTTTCACAGACATCTATTTTCAAATGCATTCAACTTGCTTTCTATATCTAAGATATACGTCACTCTATATACCTCCCGTGTGTTGTCCGGGGCTCTCAACGGGAACAAAGGATAGTAACTCAGCGACCTACAAGGCATATCGTAGGAGGCGACTGAGGTAGGGCCCAAGGACGCTACCCTAGTAAACAAAAAGCGCCGCAGAAATTGGATATGCTGGCTTACTTGTAGTCCCATAATTAGAACAACTTACATTTGCTCTTAGGCTCGAATCACATACAAATCACAAAGAGGGGTTAACAAGTGTTGGATATAGAGTGTTCGAAGAAAAATAAAAACTGTACATACCGACATCATCCTAAACCTATCTTTCTTGACTTATTTCTCAATAATTCTAAATGATAGTAATAAGACAGTTATTCCATGAATTTCATGTTAGTAGAGTCGACTATTTATTCTGTAATTTTTCCTGCTAGCTCTCAGTAAACGTATATTTATGTGTGTATGTATGTGTGATTTGTCTTTGATATTTGTCCTTTGTTTGAATAAGTTTCTTTCTTTCTTTAACCCAGAACCTAATTTTACTGTTGGTTTTGGCATTATTGTGATAACAAGCTCATTTGTTCCAACTCGAGCTGGCATGTTAGGATTGATACAACATTGGAATTGAAAGCTCTTGATTTAGTGTTTGGAAAAGGACTAAAGATATACAAAGCAAGCTGGATGTATTTGAAAATAGATTGCTGTGAAAAATAATGAATATAAATTTGGACGAATTCAGGAGAAATGATGAAAACCGAGAAATGTCTGGTAAACCACTAGTAACAACTGTTCTTCTTCTTCTGCGAACGCCCGCTATCAATTCAGGCAGAAGTCATGACGCCTGGTATTGCGTTTCTGAGTTTTACGTGAGGCCTTCTTACCATTTTACTCGTATCCCTCGCCATGCGGTGAGTCTTCGTCGTCTTCAGAGGTACTTGAAGATTAGATCCTTCAAGTGTGATCGTTAGAGGAAGCCTATTGTCCGCGAAACACTTGCTTTAGCCCTCGTACCATCTGTACTTTTACGATCAGTGCTAATTAGTGAAGTGCGACTTCTCTATCGGATTTCCTGCCTTTGGTGAGGTCTTTCTGTACGCATCGTATGATAAACGCTCTTTAATGATCTATTAATGCTGTATATTTGGGCTTAGATCTACGCCAATGAGCTTTTATTACTTTGCTGACTGGGTGAGGTCGGTCCGGTTTAGGAGCATTCCCAAACCTTCTAGTGCTAGTCATTGGAAGGTCAGTAAAGCCCTTTTTCTGAATAGCTTGTTGGTTGTTTGCATAAGAACACTCGTATTACTAGGCTAGGCAATGTGGGCCGTGAGAAATTAGGGTAAGTGGTTCGAATTCTGTGTTTGGTAATTTGTTTTTTCAGAAGCTCCTAATACTTGTACACTTTATATTTGTTGAACATATTCATTGGCTTCCGTTGCTTCCCTGGGTTCTTAAAAACAACTCCTTAGTCTCATGATAAGGAAAACAAGCTTTCACGCAAACATTAGTGAGAAACGCTATATTATACGCCATGACTACACCTCTGAATTCATACGAAAAATAAATGCACGTGTACTACAGCAACTGATCAACACGAAAAATGTATATCAACAAAACTAAATTTCATATCATCTGAAGTGCGTCAGTCTGTTCCTCACAACATGATCTTATCCAAATAAAATTGCCATCAATCTCTGTCATACATCCATTAAGATGACCTCAGACTTCCCTCTCATGAAGACGTCATCAGAGACGGTGTATTACGTACGTAAACTGCGTCTATGGCTATTAGCATGTATTCAGTAAAGATGTAGATCGATGACAGAAAAATTGACAAGTTGTTTCTATGTTCATGGGCGTCTTCATTAATTTGTCCAGGAAGGGGCAGAATGAATATTTAAAATTTTAGTAGGTAGTTTGATGAATAGATTGATAGGAATATCATCATTGCACTTCGGTAAGTAACTATTTTGTGCTCCGATCTCTTTCTTACACAAACAATCTCAGCTGCAGAGCACGAACACCGTTTCAACGACGAGGGTCCCCGATGTAATTTTGAAGATGGTGATAATATTTTTGCTGGAATTTTAATTTTAACCTGTTCTTATGAATTTTTCTTCGGGAAGCGGTCTTCCAGCCTGCTCTTATCGGTTTTGAACTGCCAAGGTTTCTTGTACGTGTTCAAATTAAACACGGGACTTACGTTTTATCGTCCCTCTCAGATAGAACTAGGAACTCGATCTCACCTACAGTGAGATCAGGGATCTTTAGAAAAATATCCAGATGACTCCACAAGGAAGCGAAACTGGTACCTTTGAGACGGGAGACGAGCACCAAAATTCTACACCACAGATACCCCCAGTAGGTAGTTTACTATGCGGAAGTGGAAAATACAAGATTCACATAAAACTGTGTTACTAAGAAGGCATTCTCAGGGGGTGACACTTGTTCCCTCACCCTCCCCCCAGCACTCCATCTCACGTCATAACGTATGTACACTCATGTCTAGTTTCCGTTTACTGTAGAACATCTTAATTTCTCTGCGTTATGTTACATGATTGACTGAATCATCATCATCATTTCACGTTAAGAAAAAACTTTGTTGCTCTTTGCCCCTGTCTTATACAAGCAGATGTTATTAGAAGAGAACTCCGTACCACATCTATTACTACCCACCAACGCATAGGATTTAATTAATAAATATCGTGGCATATCCTTTACAAGACGTAAACGAGTCGTTGATATTCTAGTCACTACTTATACGTTCTGTAGGCTGCCATTGCTTTCGAACGGTGAGGTATATTTTACCTTCGTAAAATCCCACGGAAAAGAATTTGCTTCTAAACTTGCCCGCCGCGAAGTTTGAACCAGGTACGCTTGGGTTGTGATCGAGGTCACTACCGCTTAAGCTAGAGACTCTTACATATGATTTCTCTCTCTCTTTGCCTTTTTTACCCGGGTTGGGGCATAGGCCCTCAACCAACTCATGCCAAATCTTCCTATCTCTAGCTATCTCCTGCAGTTCCCTCCAGCTCTTCTTTATATTGTTGATCTCCGCCACCAAATCTCGTCTCCATGTATTTCTCGGCCTCCCCTTCTTTCACTGTCCCTGCTAGTTCCAGGCAAGGACCCTTCTTGTTGTATTCCCCTCCGGTTTTCGCAAAGTTACATATGATTTACGTAGTGAAACACGTACAAACAAAGTACTATAGTTTTACAAAATACATAAACAGTGACGATAAACAGCAACGTTTCGACCAACAAGGCCTTTATCAAGCAAACGAACAAACAGGAGTGACAAATTAAAATGAAACACAAATGGACGACCAAATACCAACGTATCTAAGGAAAATCTGGAATAAAAACGAATAACGAAATAAATGTAACACAAAAACACACATAAAAACTAGAAATAGAAAAGAAACAATGAAACATCTAGTAAATATATAACTTGAATACATGCAACATATACCCATATAGATTATAAAGCATGGGAAGAGAAAGTACTAAGAAGCATAAGAATGTAATACATGCAACATATACCCATAGAGATAACAAAGCATGGGAAGAGAAAGTACTAAGAAGCATAAGAATGTAATACGTTGAGCCGCGTGGTCGCAAGGTACCATACAAAGAAATCAACGATTCTCCAGAGCAAATCGACTACGATCATCAGAGGAACATGATCGGATGGCTGTGACCTGGACATCGCAAGCTCCTGAATGGCCAGTATCATTGAAATGGGTAGCTACAGGGGTCACAGAGCATTGGCGTATATCGCGCAAGTGTTGGGCGAATCGGTCACTGAGTCTCCTGCCGGTTTTTCCAATATAGGCCTTGTTGCACCGCTTGCAGATAATGGCATAGATAATATTACGGGACTCGCACGTGAAACTGTCTTCAACAACGAACGTGGCTTTTGGAAAAGACACCGTGCGGGTCTGTATTACATAAGCACAAGTGTTGCAGCGCCGACGGCCACACTGGATGGTGCCAAAATGACTCTGGATGTTAGGCTTGAGGCGACTGTGAACCAACATATCCTTAAGGCTTCTGTCCCGTCTGTACGCCACCAAAGGATAGTGTTGGAAGATTGAACGTGTATCAGGATCAGACTGAAGAATGGAGAGATGACGGAATAAGACTTTCTTCACAAGGGAACCATGAGGGTGGAAAGTTAAGACAAGTTTCACCCTGTCAGAATTGGAAGTTCTCACGAGATGCTGGATTTCTTTCGTAAGCGCTTATACCCGGATAAGGTGCTTGCTTCGCTATGCGGCGCGTTCAGCAAATTTCTCGCCAGGAGGCTCTCTCTAACCAGCATAGAACTTTAATTTGTCACTCCTGTTTGTTCGTTTGCTTGATAAAGGCCTTGTTGGTCGAAACGTTGCTGTTTATCGTCACTGTTTATGTATTTTGTAAAACTATAGTACTTTGTTTGTACGTGTTTCACTATTTACCAAGTTTTACTGCAGTCTTCCCCCTATTATGATTTACGTACATAATTTTACTCTATTTTCAAAAATAACAGTATTTATGAGAGATTGAGAGATGTCTGTAACTAGTAATCTACGAAAGTCATCAGCAAACACACTCTTTAAGATTTGCAGAAGTAACCTGAACACTGATACGTCTGATCGGGATCTCTATGAGGTTAATTTCTGTGTTTCTCTAAAGTTTGTGTTTCTAACATTATAAAGATACTGACAAAACTTCACAAAATGTAGGCTACTCTATGACATCAAATTAAATGATATAAAAACTGTCGGTACTGGCTGTAATACCGTTTTTTTTAGACAGAGAGTGGGGAGAGAGGGGCATGAGACTGTAGAATTGTATGGCCACATTGATAGTGTAGTCGCTGTGAAACTGTTCAGGTTATCATGTTTTATTTATGCCCCGATCGAAAAAAACTCTTTGCCGATACCAGGAATTGAACCTGGGTCTCAAGAGAGTACGCTCTCTAATCCATTTGGCCAGAAGCTCCGCTAAGTGATATTTTATTTATGTATAAATTCTTGAAAATGGCAACTTTCATTAAATCACATTTAATTTGATAAAATGCCAGTCTTTTTCAGAGACTTTGCGACACACTTCTGTTTTGATGCATACTTGTCTTAATTGCAACACACTCTTATTTTGATACATACTTGTCCTAATTGCAACACACTCTTGTTTTGATACATACTTGTCCTAATTGCAACACACTCTTGTATTGATGCATACTTGTTTAAAACCTTTGGTACATTTGCAATCAAAACCTCTTGTTTTGATACATACTTGTCCTAATCCAAGATTCGTCCTCTTCGAACGCTCCATATCGATCACGTATTGACCACTATGTGTAATCTGTATGTGATCTGAACCTAAGAGCGATTGTATGTTGTGACAGTTATGCGCGTTCAAGTAGGCCAGCACATCCGATTTCTGCGACGCATTTATTTACTAAGGTAGCTTCCCAAGGCCACAATCTCAGTTGCCTCTTGCGACATGCCTTGTAGGTTGGAATGGTACTATTCTTTGCTCCCCTTGCGAGTCCCTGTACCACACGGGTGAAATCCAAGATTGGATATTTCAGTCAACGACTACGACTTGTTCAACAACTAAGAATCATGTTTCTATGCAACACTAAGTGCTTTCTTATTGTCATTAACGTTTCCGAGCTGCTTTGTTTCGACCGTTGTATTTCCGTTCTTTAAACAATTACAAAGCATCGATCAGAATTAAAAGGGTTGGACGAAGCTATGGACTTGTATTAATGAATTTTTCATGGCTCAAATCCTGAAAATGGCAGACAGGAATCGCGCGCTTCCATGAAACAGAAATTGATATTGGCTACTTGTTGCCAAGCTGTCGGACAGCTGTCAGACTTATGCTTTCAAGATAAAGAATTCAAAGATAGGTGTTATTCTATCATTGATTATCAACGTGATGTATCTTAAAGACTTGAGTTCACTGTAACTTGATCTACTGACGTCGTTAAATTATCTGCAGTACTAATAGCAGGTCGACCTAGCCTCAGTTGGGTAACAGGAAAAGGTACTTCGAAGTAAAGGTGATTGGCGTCATGTTGACCGCATCACTCATCATGTACCGACGGTCAATGAAAATACGGGCTAAACAGTTTTACGCTATACAAGTGGTATTTGTTTTTATTTTCCGATCCAGAAGCACTTGAGCTTTTCAGCTCTTCGGCTCGATGCCATGGACACCATAAATCTGGGGAATTTGTGGCTTTTTCTGCCATCCCGCGGAATTTAACCCGCACACACAGAGGGATAGTCACCCGTAGTCCAACGCGCTACGAACACGCTGGGCAGACGGGCACAACGTGGTATAAAAAGAGTTCCTTAATTTACATATAGCAGAAGGGGCGTTTGGCCGAGTGGTTTAGAGCACGGTTCATATGCAGGAGAGCCGTGTTCAATTCACGGTAAGGACAAGGATTTTTGTTTCTGTTGTAGGCATAAATAACAAATCCTACCCTGAGCAGTTTCGTGGCGAAATTCATCAGACATTTTTACCACCAGTCCTACACCGCCCTAAATAGCGGTACTACAGGCAGTAACGATAGGTTTCTTTACAGATAGCAGGGATAGATAAGTCAATGTACATGTGGTAATCCACGAATGTACACATTTTCTAATTGTGTATTTTACCTTATTTCTTTTCGTTTAGGAAAGATAGCAAAGACAACAAGATAAGAAACAATATGAAACACTAAGGAAAGATAGCAAAGTCAGCAAGATAAGAAACAATATGAAACACTAAGGAAAGATAGCAAAGACAACAAGATAAGAAACAATATGAAACACTAAGGAAAGATAGCAAAGACATCAAGATAAGAAACAGTATGAAACACTAAGGAAAGATAACAAAGACAGCAAGATAAGAAACAATATGAAACACTAAGGAAAGATAGCAAAGACAGCAAGATAAGAAACAATATGAAACACTAAGGAAAGATAACAAAGACAGCAAGATAAGAAACAATATGAAACACTAAGGAAAGATAGCAAAGACAACAAGATAAGAAACAATATGAAACACTAAGGAAAGATAGCAAAGTCAGCAAGATAAGAAACAATATGAAACACTAAGGAAAGATAGCAAAGACAACAAGATAAGAAACAATATGAAACACTAAGGAAAGATAGCAAAGACAACAAGATAAGAAACAATATGAAACACTAAGGAAAGATAGCAAAGACAGCAAGATAAGAAACAATATGAAACACTAAGGAAAGATAGCAAAGTCAGCAAGATAAGAAACAATATGAAACACTAAGGAAAGATAGCAAAGACAGCAAGATAAGAAACAATATGAAACACTAAGAAAAGATAGCAAAGACAGCAAGATAAGAAACAATATGAAACACTAAGGAAAGATAGCAAAGACAGCAAGATAAGAAACAATATGAAACACTAAGGAAAGATAGCAAAGACAACAAGATAAGAAACAGTATGAAACACTAAGGAAAGATAACAAAGACAGCAAGATAAGAAACAATATGAAACACTAAGGAAAGATAGCAAAGACAACAAGATAAGAAACAATATGAAAAACTAAGAAAAGATAGCAAAGACAGCAAGATAAGAAACAATATGAAACAATAAGGAAAGATAGCAAAGACAGCAAGATAAGAAACAATATGAAACAATAAGAAGAATCACATATCACCCGAGGTATAAACAAAACTATCGATACTGCCTGTAGTTTCGTTTCTCTAGGGCGGTATAGGACAGGGGGGACGAGAGCCTGAGAAAATTAATGGCCGCATGGTTAGTCCAGTCGGAGCGAAACTATTTAAGTTAGGCGTTTTCTTGTATGCCCCTAACAGAAAAAAAATTCATTAGCCTTACAGTGGATTGAACACAGGTCTCCGCATGGGAGCGAGCTCTAATGCATCCGGCTAGACGATACTCCGATATACAAGACAATAAATCCCTTTATTAGTGGACGTCTGACAGATAGATAAGAATCATCGTCAATACACTATAGGAATAACCATGTGTGTTATAATATCTTTTTAAAAGAGAAGATCTTAGCGGAAGAGAACAAACTCCGTAGCATTGGCAAGGATCACAAATTATGAAAATATTTAGAAATATTTTAATAGCAATTTTTTTTTCCAGGAGCGGATTTCCAGTATAACATATCAATTGTTGACTGCTAACGATTCTTAACGTGATCAGCTTGAAAATGTGGGATGTGTTTTATCCTCTTTCTTCAATAGGACTAGAAACTTAGTCTCATCTACATTGAGATCAGGGATCACTGGAGAATAACCTGACCGCTGTAAGCAAGGGAATTATCCAAATTCTTGTACAGCAAGAGGTGATCAACGTATCTCATGGTGTTTCTGTGGCGTACAGGTTAGGTGCTCGTCTGTCGTGCCAAAGGTATCAGGTTCGTTCCTTGTAGAGCCATCTGGATATTTTTCCAGAGATCCCTGATCTCAGTGTAGGTGAGTTCGAGTTCCTAGTCCTATAGGAGGAGGAAGATAAAACATAGGTTTTATGCCTTTGGACAGTGCGGTATATTTTCTTCGTATGATGCAAGTCTTCGAAATGCCCCCTTAAGTTTTAAGCGCGTTGGACGACGGGTGACAAGCGCAATGTTAGTGCAGTTCAATTCCGCGGGCTGGTAGAAAAGCCACAGGTCCTACAGATTTACAATGTTCGTGGTACCGAACCGAAGATTTACGATGTCCATGGCACCGAGCCGAAGAGCTGAAAAGCAGGAATGCGTCTGGATCGAAAAACAAAACAAAAACTGTCATTACTTCCTGTAATACCGCTTTTTAGATCGGTGTGGGACAGGTGCGACGTGAGCCTGGGAAATTTAATGGCCGCATGGCAAGTGCAGCCGCCATGAAGCTGTTCAGGTTAGGATTTTTTATTTATACCCACAAGAAAAATATTCCTTGTCCTTACCGTGAATTTTGTGGCGTCTGTGATCAAGGGGATAGTGACTCGGTCTATTAACCCCGACGTTCTGACTTCGAATCACGCTGCGGACAGTTTGGTTGCAAATTGTTCCGTGTGGATTTTTACAAAAAGGACGATAGCACCACCCGTTCAGAAAGCAATGGCAAACTACTGAACGTAATAATGCCTGGAAAAAACACAAACAGCGTTTAAAGTCTGGGATTGATTCGCAAAGTCCTGTAAATGATATACAATTAACTTTTTTACTGTGAATTTAACATGGATCTCCTGCATAGGAGCCGCGCTATAATACATTCGGCCAGACACTTCTCCAATGAAAGTTTAATACTATATTAGTTCTATTTTACAGTTTCTGCGACAGTGTTATTTTGACAAATTTGAATTGTTAGCTTTAGCACAAGAATTTGTACACGTGAGAATTAAATCTATCCCCACTTGATTTATTTTATATCAGTTATAAACAATTTGGTGGTGTCTGTGGTCTAGAGGATAGTAACTCGATCTATTAACCCTGACGTTCTGAGTTCGAATCACGCTGCGAATAATTTGGTTGCAAATTGTTTCTCGTGGATTTTTACAAAGGACGATGGCACCACCCGTTCAGAAAGCAATGGCAAACTACTGAGCGTAATAATGCCTAGAAAATCACAAACAGCGTTAAAAAGCTGGGGTTGATTCACAAAGTCCAGTAAAGGAAATGCAATTAACTTTATAAACAATTCAAGTCGAATTCCATTATAAACCCTGAAATGAAAATTAGTAATACAAATTTTCTAGATAGTTGTAGCCTTGATTGATTGATTGATATGCCATCATCATTGCACTTCGGTGAGTAACCATGTGGGCTCCGATCTCTTTCTTACACAGGATGATCTCAGCTGCAGTGCACGAACTCCGTAGCACTGGCGAGAATCACACCTGTAATTTTGAAGATGAGGAAGATATTTTTGGAAAGAATTTTATTCTTCATCTTTTTCTAATGAATTTTGCCGGAGCAGCGGCTTTCCAGCCTGCTCTTCTTGATTTGGAACTGCCAAGGTTTCTTTTACGTGCTCATATTGAACACGGGACCTACGTTTTATCTTCCGTCTCCGATAGGACTAGGAACTCGATCTCACCTACACTGAGACCAGGGTTCTCTGGGAAAAAACAGATGACTCTACGAAGGAGAGAGAACTGGTACTACGCCACAGAAAATCCCAATATTAAAGTTATAAATGTTTTAAATAGTAGTAGCAATATTTTCCTTTGTCAACTGAAATGTATTAGAGAGCGAGAAATATCTCAAATACCGGCAAATATAACAATACGTTGAACCTACTCATGGACGTCCATACCAGGGCCGTGCCATGCTATGATACAAAGATGCGGCCGCATCGGGCGGCACCGCAATGGGGGCGAGATAAGTTGCAAAATCAAAATTACAATTCAAGGATATTTTAAAGAAAAAAAAAATTAAGGGGCGGCATTTCGAAGATTTACATCATACGGAGAAAATATACCGCATGGTCCTGGTCCCTACATTAAGGTACGGAGAAGGTGGAGGGGAAAGCACTTGCCCCTCTTGGTAAATGACTTATTTATGAAACAGTCGTTTGACAATCTAATCTTCTCCATTTCCGTATTTTATGCTACCAACTGAACTATTTCTATTCATGTTTGCCCCTCCCCCTGGAAAATAATATGTGGACGGCCATGAACATACGTAGTCAGTATTCACGTTTTACTATCGATTTTATGTATGCGAATCTTTTAGTTCCGTTTTGTGACCACTTAGAACCTGAGGGTACTTGTTTATTGGAACCACTCACATATTTTCAGTCTATTGTATGAGGTAACATCAAAACTCAACGTTCTCTTCTCTTCGCGACAGTTATAAAGCAAACGGGTCGTAATTCTCAGCCTAAAATATCCCTCCGATGACCTTATAAACCGTACGATGTATTGGAGTATTTTCATCCGACGTTTCAAGGGAAAAAAATGGCTAGACATAAGAAATTGTTGCTTTTTTTGTTGTAGTTGACGTTATTGAGATATCATAACTTCATAATTATAATGCTGTTAGCTACGAAACAAAAATTCAGATTACGAAAAACAAATGGGTAAGTTGTCTTCCAGTAGAACAATGTGAGCCCAAGACGAAGAGAAAGAGGCGTGCACAGTCGGTTGACGAGGGCACAGGTTGAGATGGGCGAGGGGGACACTCAAAAGAAACGAGAGGTGGACAAAAAGGTGGCGAACCTCGAGGGTGGGGGTACATCCAGAGAGCATTAATCGCGTTTCCCCTCCCGTAGAACTACTACTGCCGTGTAATTTGATTGGGGACAATCAAAGCTAGGGAGCAAACCGTGCTCAAAATTGGACCAAAAGTACGCAAACCAAGTAGTCCAAAAAAAGACAGGTAGCCTGTGCAGATGACGATCAACAACCCGGGGGTTGTCTAAGGGTAGCTACTCTAAAAGAAAATAGCAACCTGCTGCCTTGCAGGTCGGCTGAGGACAGGCAAAGACTGACGGAGAGCTAACCCAGTAAACGCTGGCTAAAACCGGACACATCGCCGAAGTATAAGCAATAGAGCTCCAAATGACGCTAAAAATGTGACGAAACACACCAATGATAAGGCTGCATGAATCAAGATTTCCAAATGAATAAGACAATTTCTGGGGAAATATGGTACATCAGTCTAAGCGGTGATCGCGAGAGAGAGAGAGTGGGAGAGAGAGAGACGAAAAACATAAACTGTCAAAACAGCACCAATTCTGAAGAACAAATATGTTACAACGATTATTCTTTCCGCACCTTGTCCAGCATTAGACCTCAACAGTTGACCTCTACTCTCCTCGAACCTCTGATTGTTTACTTTATGACTTAACATAATAATCGAGGATCTTTCAGGTTCTCGAGAAGACTCCGTTTCCAGGAATGTTATGGGCGTCCCTTTTTCCTGTGTGTGTGTGTTTTCTTCGAAGCTTCCACTCAAGTGCTTGTCTAGAGACACTCGAATTTGTCTTATGCAGAGCATGCTTGACTCTCTGCCATTTCTCCCCTGACTTGGGTATTCTTGGATCTGAGAGTCCACCTACGACACTTTTACTATACAAACGAAGCAACAATGTACAGATGTCTGGTTTATTTCTACACTATGCTACCAATGCAAGACACTGATAGTGAAGAAAAGATATAACAACAACAAATCTCATTATTTGAGATGAGATACTAACAAAATGCTACATACAATACAAGGAGAAACAATAAAATAAATGACTATTGATTTAAAAATCTTTGAAAAATAACAAAGATTTATCGAAAATCAAACAAATTGAATGTTTTGAGTATGTATTTAGAATGAATTCCAACCTGTTCGCGACAACAAGAGAATCATTAAGTTTCGAGATTGATTGATTGATTGATCGATTAAGTTACGAGACAAAAAGACGATCCAAAAAAAGATGGCTGTAGTGAGTAAAAGAAAAACAAATTAACAATATTCATTTTGACATTATATTAAGCTGCACATCTCGTGCTGCCCAGGAAAAATCTCTCTGCAACACTTAAAGACACAAGCAGTAGAACAAAACGTAAAAGAAGTAGAATTAGTTGGTTTATATTCATGATTTTAGTACATGATACGTGATTACTAGGGACATTAGGAAATTAATGCATCGCTTCGGCTTTCTCAGCTAATATTCAACATATAATTAAGTAAGAAATTTTACACACTTCAAACTGTACTAATTGTGTGTATCAAACTGTACAACAATTCTCCAAATTATACTACTGCACTAAACCGTTGACATGCAGTATGTTAGCAACTTGAGATTATAACCAGCAAAGCTGCACTAAATCATTGACATGCAGTATGTTAGCAATTTGGGATTTCAACCAGCAAAGCTGCACTAAAGCGTTGACATGCAGTATGTTAGCAACTTGAGATTACAACCAGCAAAGCTGCACTAAATCGTTGACATGCAGTATGTTAGCAACTTGGGATTACAACCAGCAAATTGTGATTGAATTTCTCGTTGCAGAAAAGAAAATTGTTGTGAACATTCACAAGCGTCTATGTTATGTGTATGCGTAAACTCGTTCATTGTGGCTCTTCCATGATCAACGTTCTATCGCTGGATGTGGAGCTATACAGGAGGTTTACATGGACTCAAAAACCTTGACCAGACTATCCAAGAGAGTGTGTAGAAAAATAGGACATGCTACCAACCAACACTACGATTGCTGTGTACGTGGAACGTCTGGCTGAATGGATCAGAGCGCGAATTTCCATGCGAGAAACCAAGGTTAAATCCCCATTAAGGCAAAGGTGTTGTTTTTTCCAGCCAGGAGCAAAAGTTTTGTGGCGACTACACTAGCCATTCGGCCATTAATTTCCATAGGCGCATGCACCCCTATCCTCACCATCTTAAAAGCGGTATTACGATATTAACGAAGTTTGAACCAGTCTAAGATTAACGTCTTAATACATGTCTATGAATCATGGTCTACAAACATCACAAGAAGAACAATCATGGTCCTACACATCACAAGAAGAACAATCAGGGTCACTTACACATCACAAGAAGAACAATTGCATTCCAAATGTGCTCTAACAAGACGTTTACTCGGTAATGGTCTGGAGTTGTAGAATAACAACAGTGAAGAGTTTATTTCTTTCAATAGTTCTGACATCAATAATTAGTTGTTGGTTACTGTACCGGCGTCACAGCGCACTGTAGACCATGGCTCCAAGCTTACTCAACATATGTCGATATGTAGCATACTGATAATTCGTATCTCGCTGTTAAAACACACATCTCACTCATTCAATGAAATAATTGAGGTATATCAGTGAAACCACTCCAGCTCATTCTATGACTAATGGTTATCCATTGACAATTATCATACTGAATAATTGTATTCGTGTTAAACACACATCTCACTCATTCACATGAAATAATTGAGTATATCCAGTGGCGGCTCGTAGTCATTTTTCTTGGTGGGACCAGACACAAATTTTCGTTAAAGTCATGGCTTTTGTGGTATTTACTATTATTTGTCTATTCCGGGAAGTTTTCCCCTTTCGATTATTGGTGGGGCCAGGCCCCACTGGCCCTTAATGACGAGCCACCCCTGAGTATATCAATACATATATAAGAGCGAAGGTTCACATTTCGTAGATGCTAAAAATGTACATAAAATAGTTAGCTAGGAAAAGCATTTAATTGTTTTATTTCTTTTTTCTGTCACTTCAATTTCATTATTTTGTTATTTATTTTTTGAGGGTGGAAGTTTGGAGAGTAAATTGAAAGTTGAAAAATATGCAAAATAATCGGTTTTGTTTTTTGGGTTACCTGTTACCCTTTTTTTGTATTTCAGCTGCTTTGTTAAATATTTTCCAACATTTCATCTTGCTTGTCTAATCCTGTGTTGTTTTTGTCTTCGACAGTAAGATTGAAAGCGCGAATATAAATCAATTTTTTAAAGCAATTATCAATTCTGAATGAAAATAAACAAAACTCAAGTCGGAACTATAGATGTGTTTTGCAAAAATAGAAACAAAAATAGACAAAGAAGAAGATGGTAATGACTGTGTTTCAAAATGTTAGATATTTAATGTGTACTATAACACATGTTTCTCAATGATACAAGGCAAGCGGAGTACATGGGCTCAAGATGCAAAATTGTAAAGGATTGCGGTGTCTTTTTTTAAAACGAGCAGCCTTAAAAGGAAGATTAAGGTTGAGTGAATTGGTTGGTTGAGGTAGTTAGCTAGCTAGTTAGCCGGTTAGTGGTTAGCTAGTTAGTTTGCTCTAAAGTGTGCTAGTTGGTTCGTTAGTTATTTAGTTAGTTGGTTCGTTAGTTATTTAGTTAGTTGGTTCGTTAGTTATTTAGTTAGTTGGTTCGTTAGTTATTTAGTTAGTTGGTTCGTTAATTATTTAGTTAGTTGATTCGTTAGTTAGTTAGTTAGTTGGTTCGTTAGTTATTTAGTTAGTTGGTTCGTTAGTTATTTAGTTAGTTGGTTCGTTAGTTATTTAGTTAGTTGGTTCGTTAGTTATTTAGTTAGCTAGTTGGTTGGTCGGTCGTTCGGTTGGTTGGTTGGTTTGCTCTCCGGTTAGTTGGTTATTTTGTTAGTTAGTTATAGCTAGTTTTTAGTTATATAGCTAACAAATTAATTAGTTGACTAGCTAGTTTGCTGGCTAGTTATTTAGCTAGCTAGTTAGTTAATATGTTGGCTAGTTGTGTAGCTTGTTATTTGCGAGTGCGGTTTGAAAAGAAATACCTTCAAGGATATAACTTGACCATTAAAGTTCGGATGCAATTGACCTCGATGTGAGAATATTGTATAACTAGGTGTCTTTCAGGACATGAAGTTTCAATTTTGTGGAAAGGGGCGTATGTGCACAACAGTATCCAAAAATGGCGACATACATGGAAATTCGGCTGAAGCAGCGAGCTGTGATTGAATTCTTGACGTCCGAAGGTTATATACTCATTGACGTGCATCAAAGACTAAAAGCGGTATATGATGTCGCCTGTGTGGATGTAAGTACTGTTAGCAGGTGAGCAAGGACTGTAAAATGGCTTATCCAGCCATGACGATCCTGCATGATCAGGCTTGCAGCGGAGAACTGGTTACAACTGTGGATGAACAACAAGAAGCTCGCGGCGATGAACTGATTAGTGCCAAATCGCCGCATCAAGCAAAAAGATGTCGTCACTATGCTTGGGATTTAGATTGAGCGAGTACATCACATTATTCATAGCTTGCTTGGGTACAGGAAAATGTGTGCAAGATAGGTCCCTTGCATGTTGACATCGGAAATGAAACTGCAGCAACATTAGATCGTGTCATTTTGATGCACTCATCATATTTGGCACCTTGTGACTTTTTCCTCTTCCTAAAGCTCAAGGAATATCTCAAAGGAAACAAATGTGCTCCTGACATGGATGTGCAGCAGATGTGCGTACCTGGTTTCGTAAACAATCTTCCGATGTTTTCCTCGATGGGCTGCAAAAACGTGTTCGACGTTGGCGTGTGTGTGTTTGTAGAACGGGGTGGTGACTACGTTGAAAAATAATGATAACTTATGTAAAGAACATCCTAAGTTTTCAGAAAATATATGTTTCATGTGTACATTATATATATTATTGAAGTTATTGCATTATAAGCATTACTTTTCAAACCACTCTTGTAGTTAGATAGTGAGTGAGCGCAGTACCACTACGTCACAAAGATCTCTACAAAATTGATGTAATCTATAACTGACCTCTGGTGGCAGACATCTTATTTGCATGTAGATTAAAGTCCAGGGATGTAGCCACGGTACAGGAAAATCATGAATACTTTCAAGATTGAGTATCCAGATTCGTACTAGGGTGGCCGAGAGTATCCAATGGAATGGTGTTTAGATGTTTTGTTTTTCTCTCGGGACTACACTGTAGTTTTAGTTATCGTTATTAACCCCTCATTTCATGTTCCATTTTATCTCTTGTTATGTATCTCTGTTTATTTCTATGTCTCCCTATGTCTTTATTTATCTCCCTGTCTCTTTCTATGTTTTCTTATCTCTTTCTATGTCTCCCTGTCTTTTAAAACTTGTTTTGTCTTTTGGTATGTGTAGCTTCTACATATCTATTTCTACCACCTCTCTGTCGTTCTCTTTACCTCTCTGTCGTTCTCTTTACCTCTATGTCGTTCTCTTTACCTCTCTGTCGTTCTCTTTACCTCTCTGTCGTTCTCTTTACCTCTCTGTCGTTCTCTTTACCTCTCTGTCGTTCTCTTTACCTCTCTGTCGTTCTCTTTACCTCTATGTCGTTCTCTTTACCTCTATGTCGTTCTCTTTACCTCTATGTCGTTCTCTTTACCTCTCGTCGTTCTCTTTACCTCTCTGTCGTTCTTTTACTTCTGTCGTTCCTTTACCTCTCTGTCGTTCTCTTTACCTCTCTGTCGTTCTCTTTTACTCTCTGTCGTTCTCTTTACACTTCTCTGTCGTTCTCTTTACCTCTCTGTCGTTCTCTTTACCTCTCTGTCGTTCTCTTTACCTCTCTGTCGTTCTCTTTACCTCTATGTCGTTCTCTTTACCTCTATGTCGTTCTCTTTACCCCTATGTCGTTCTCTTTACCTCTCTGTCGTTCTCTTTACCTCTCTGTCGTTCTCTTTACCTCTCTGTCGTTCTCTTTACCTCTCTGTCGTTCTCTTTACCTCTATGTCATTTTGCCTTTCAGAGCGTCAGTTTTCATATATTTTCGGTCACTGTTATCGTGGCTTTGAATCTGTATGGTCTCTGTATATTTCTCTGTGTTTCTCTGCGCTTCAAATATTGTCCATCAACAAGCATATGTCTTTGTCACAACATGTGTCTCTGCTAGTGCCTTTATATATTCATCCATGTATCCCAGCTGTCTGTTTTTCTTAATCTCTCCCAAACTGACTTTATGTGTCTTTCTCCGTGTATGTTTTTGTATTTATCTTCCAACTTCTGTCTTTATCTGTTTCTGTGTCTGTATTTCTCTTTCACTGGTATCTTTTACTTTCTTTCTATTTTCATTATGTCTCTTCGTTTACTATGTGATCCTTGACTTTCTTTCCATCTGTCATTGTGTCTGTGTTTGTCGCTATATCTCGTCCTCTCTGGATGCCCCACTGCCTCTTCATGCAGCGGTCTCAATTGCGAAGTGGTTAAGTGGTTTGCTTGTCGTACTGAAGGTGGGGGTTTAGAATCCGGACCGAGACACATGCGCAATTTTCTCATGAGATCCCTAGGATTGTTGCTGGAGCTACGGAGTTCGTGCCTTGTGCATTCCTCACGGGCATATGGCAGGCCATCTCTGCCGACAGGGACGGAGCCATATATGAAAAATCCCGGTGCAAGGAAGTCAGTCCTTTGCCTTTGGGCTGATTTCTTTTTATGGGGGGAGGGGGCTCTCCATTTGTTGTTCTGTCTGTTTCTTAATTTCATTGTCTCCCACTACTGTCTCTCCATGTGTCAATCTCTGCCACTCTATTCCCTTTCTATATCTGTTGCTATCTATTTGTCATTCTCTATATTTGTCACTCTTTCTCTTTCCCTTTTTATCTCGCACTATCTCTCCCCTTGTAATTCTTTGATTCTTTCTCTTTCCCTTATTATCTTCCACTACTGTCTCCCCATGTGTCAATATCTGCCACTATATTCACTTTCTATATTTGTTGCTATCTATTTGTCACTCTCTATATCTGTCACTCTTTCTCTTTCCATTTTTATCTCCCACTACCTCTCACCTTGTCATTCTCTGACTCTATCTCTTCTCGTGTTCCCACTGTTCCACGACTTGTCATTCTCTGACTCTTATCTCTTCTCGGTGTCTCCCACTGTTCCACGACTTGTCATTCTGTGACTCTATCTCTCCTCTGTATCTTCCACTGCCTCTACGTGTGTTAATCTGTCGCTATGTCTTTATCCGTGTATCTCCTTCTGTCTCTGCAATGTCCTTCTATTTACCCTCCCTGTACTGTCCCTCCATTTCTTAATGTCTCTATATCTTTTTTCAATGTATCCCCCACTATCTCTCCATTTCTCAAGCTCTGTCATTCTATCTCTTCCTCTCAATATCTCTCACTACCTCTTCACTTCACCTGATGTCTCTGTCATCATATCTTTCCCTCCACATGCCCCTCTCAGTCTCTCTATTTACCCCTTCATATGCTATAACTCCTTATGTCCCCATTTACCCCTTTATATGCTATAACTCCTTATGTCCCCATTATGTCTATGTTTACTTGACATAAATCCGGACATGTTGCTGACACTAACTACATCGTTGTCTTCTTTACGTTATATAAAATAACAACAACAATATGTCATCCCCCATCAACAGCTGAACAACTGAAGGCAACATCGGAATTAACTGGATTACAAGAGAAATTTTGAATAATTAAGACTAAACAAAATGTTTGTCGTTGATTGCGTGCATGGGAACATCTCTTTTCGGAACATGATTTCAAATCCGGAAATAGAGAAAAGGATGAGGGTGTATTTAAACACGGCTAAGTTACAGATGCCTTGCAGCAATGATGACACATTCCTTAAGCTTCCACTAATCTGTTAAATGTATATTGCGTGTGAGCATGAGTGTATGTGCAGTGCTTCTGCGCAATGTGCATTTAAAGTATATATTTATATATATATATAAATATATATATATATATATATCAGTGGCGGCTCGTCCTTAAGGGCCAGTGGCGCCAGGCCCCATCAAAAATAATGTGTAATGTGTATTTAATATTTTATAAATTAAAATATAACCTAACCTAAACCATGATTTTTCTGAAAATTTGTGTCTGGCCCCACCAACAAAAATGAGCACGAGCCGCCACTGATATATATATTTTATTCTTACTGTTCCTTTTTGTCTAATCACTTTACTGTCTGTCAGTTTTGATTCTATTGCAGGCTATATTCAGTTTTAATTCTACTGCAGACTATATTCAGTTTTTATTCTATTGCAGTCTATATTCAGTTTTGATCCTATTGCAGGCTATATTCAGTTTGACTATTGCAGGCTATATTCAGTTTTGATCCTATTGCAGGCTATATTCAGTTTTGATTCTATTGCAGGCTATATTCAGTTTTGATTCTATTGCAGTCTATATTCAGTTTTGATTATATTGTAGGCTATATTCAGTTTTGATTCTGTTGCATTCTATATTGTTTTGATTATATTGTAGGCTATATTCAGTTTTGATTCTATTGCAGTCTATATTCAGTTTTGATTATATTGTAGGCTATATTCAGTTTTGATCCTACTGCAGGCTATATTCAGTTTTGATTCTATTGCATTCTATATTCAGTTTTGATTCTATTGCATTCTATATTGTTTTGATTCTATTGCATTCTATATTCAGTTTTGATACATTTCACGTAACGAGACAACATTCGATATTATCTAGTTATGATGTCACGTTGCATTTCCTTCACAATTATTTTATTGAGGAGGTTTCTATGGTGAAGTGGTTAAGATATTTGCCTTGCGGTCTGAACGTTGTGAGTTCCATTTCGGGCCGAGTCACATGTGCACTTTTTTCCTGAGATCTCTGTTTTCAAAACCACTATTTGTAATTACCTGACAGGTATGTCGCTTTTTTCAAAACCACTATTTGTAATTACCTGACAGGTATGTCGCTTTTTTCAAAACAACTATTTGTAATTACCTGACAGGTATGTCGCTTTTTTCAAAACCACTATTTGTAATTACCTGACAGGTATGTCGCTTTTTCAAACCACTATTTGTAATTATCTGACAGGTATGTCGCTTTTCAAAACCATATTTGTAATTACCTGACAGGTATGTCCTTTCAAAACCACTATTTGTAATTACCTGACAGGTATGTCGCTTTTTTCAAAACCACTATTTGTAATTACCTGACAGGTATGTCGCTTTTTTCAAAACCACTATTTGTAATTACCTGACAGGTATGTCGCTTTTTTCAAAACAACTATTTGCATTAACACTATGATGTCCTGTCACAGGTGATTTTTAACAAAATTCTGGAAGAAATAATAAGGATAGTACAGGAAGATAGTGTTTTAGATAAAACAATCAGAATACTTGGTTGTGCAGAGGCGTTGCAGGGGAGGGAACGTAGTGCAGTGGTTTTGGTGACTTGTATAGTTTACGCCCAACAAAAAATGAGTTTGAAATGGGAAAAGTTTCCTGACGTGAGTACGAAAACGACAGGCATTAGATGTGATGTGAAATAACAATGGCAGGACAATTCTGTCAGGTACCATTGCCTAGCTAACTCGTATCGTTGTTGACAATTATCTCATTCTTCACAAGACTGATAGGAAGAAATTGCTTTACCAAATAAACAAAATTCCCATCTTTTTGCGTCTGTACAATATGAAGTTCATATCTCTCTCTACGTATATAACAAATATTATACATCTATACTCTCCGTGCATTTAATATAGAATGTCATTGTCCCTCGGTGTACACAATAAGCAGTTTCCCATCTCCTTTCTCTATCTATCTATCTATCTCTATCTATCTATCTCTATCTATCTATCTATTTATCTATCTATCCATCTCTCTATCTATACATTATCTTTCTATATATCTATTTATACATCTATCTATCTATCTATCTATCTATCTATCTATCTATCTATCTATACATATATCTATCTCGAGCCCGTGACGCCCCTGGCTCTTAGGGCAACAACAAATGCCCATCATTTGTATATATTCCAGATGTGATTCATTTCTTTCAGTTAGTTCTTATTCTATTGTTCTCCTCCAGGTCGTCTTGGATCTTCCATGTTTTCGTTTACATTCTGGTGACCATCTCAGTGTAGTTTTTGTGGCAGAGTTAGTCTCCGTCGGTATCACATGTCTGATCCATTAATGGCCTCTTTTTGGATGATTGCGCTCACAATCATCTCTTGTTATACTTAATAAACAGTTGTCACTTCTAGCAGTGCACTTAATTTACAATTCTCATTTCTGTCTGGGCATTGAATAAATAGTGTTTATATCTGTTTGTACACTTAATAACAATTCCCACTAGTTTCAGTGTACTTAATTCATAACTGCAAATTCTCTCGGCACAGTGGATACCACAGTCTCCTTTTTTCGGTGCTCTTAGCAAACAATTTTCATATCGCTCGGTGCACTTCGAAAACAATCGCATCCTCTTTCTATTCACTGAATAACAATTTCTCCACTCTATTTTTGAATTTTATAAAAAACCTCCCAACTTTATCTCTTTCTCTAATTGCTTAAACAGTTTTCAGCTCTATAGGTGCACTTAATATAAACACTTTTCATTTCTCTCAGTGCACTAAATACGCATTTCTGATCTCTATTGGTTCACTTAATAAACACTTCTTATTTTCTCGGTGCACTTAACAAACATGTCTAATTTCTCTCGATGCAATAAAAACACATTTCCTATCTCTCTTAGCAAACTTAGTAAACACTTCTCCAGTCTTTTTGTGTACTTAACAAAGAGTTTAAATTTTGTGTCAAATACATACTTGTGTTTTGCCTTGTCTTCAGTAGTAAAAACAATCATCACACATCAACTAGACAGATAATTAAACATTACATTCCAGGCACTTAGCAGCGAATCTTTGACTGACATTTTCACATGATTGATGTCAGCTCCAGCACATCGACTTGGCTGCTAACTCCTTGAAAACATTCTCAAGCACATCAATAGAATCTCACACTTTTAAGTTTATACGAGATACAAAAATGTTGCGTCAATATTGCATATCACGTTTTAAAAATGTATTACACAGTTATCAAGTACAAAATTAGTATTATTGTTATTATTGATATATTTATTCCGTACCGTTGTATGTTAAATACGACCAGCAAGAAATTATCCATACCACTCTGTCCTGGACAACTCGCTCAACACCCATCTATGGAATTGAGTCCGACATTTCTTGCATCTCTCAGCAAAGTTCGTTTCAGTGTTTCCCTAGACCGTCTTTCCTTTCTTGAACCCTTTGCCTCCAATTTCAATGCCTGCTTTGTTATTCCTTGGTCATTTTTTCTCAGCGTATGCCCAACATATCTCCATCTTCTCCTTCTTATAACAGATGTTATTAGTGTGGTTGACCAGACATTTCTCTGATTTTATTACTTCTCAAGAATTCGTCCCATTTTATGTTCATTATATTTCGCAGACATATATTTTCAAATGTATTCAACTTCCTTTGTGTTTCTTTAGTCATTTTCCAACTCTCGCTGACATTTGTTAGAATTAATACAACATTGGAATTTAAAATTCGTATCTTAGTTTTGAAACTATATAATTTAGAGTTTCATATTTTATTTAGACTTTTAAAAGTTTATCTTGCCATGACAATTCTTAGCATAATTTCTCCTTTTTATATTTTCCAGTGCAATCATAAATATGATAGTAGATACAATTTAGTTTTGTGATAACTTGTAACGATTATATTCTAGAACGAATATATAAGTTGAAAACAAAATGTAAATACCTACAACTGAATACATTTTAATAAAAGTTCAAAGTTACAAAAAGTAGCAATGAAGTAATAAAAAGACAATAAGAAAACACACACAAACAGCAAAAGATGGCTTTAATAAAAACAGCAGTAAAATCAACTTGATAAATGGTTTTATCGGGCTTTAAAGTCGAGGGTTTTACTTCATTGCACCGGGTTTCATTCCATATGGCTCGATTATCTCCGCAGAAATGACACGCCACCTACCGAGAGTATTTCATAAAGCACAAACTTCGTAGCTTCAGCAACAATCCTAGGGGTCTCTGGAAAAATTGCACTCGTGAACAGAACTGCGGGGTTCGAATTCGAACCAACGACATTCGACTCGCAAAGCAAAAGGACTTAACCACTTAGCCACACAGACCACCTATAAATTAGATACTAACTTGTGAGCGCTGCACTGAAGATTGGAACCATTTTGTTCAATTTGTGAATCCTCAATATGTAGCTTTTTTTGCTACGGTGAATAAATATATTATAAGGCATTAGAAAATGTCTTCCAACCAGATATTCTTTATCAAGTCAGATTATTTAATTCTAGTCTCTTCCTACATCTCTCTCTCTCTCTCTCTCTCTCTCTCTCTCTCTCTCACTCCTGTCCACATTTCGTCTCTATGACTTATGCTACCGCTGGGGCAGTTGTTGTATCTGACTCTCAGTCGATGCTTCACAAGATCCAGAAGGGCAGGTTTCGGTATGAGTGGATGTAGTCTATAGAAGTTTCTAACCTCCAGCGGCTTACGTGGATATACTGTCCTGGGCATGCGGGTGTTTACGGTAATGAGAGAGCGGACAGGCCTGCACCAGCAGCATCGATTGTTGAGGAGTTGAAGATGGATAAAGGAGATATTCTTCGGTCTCTTCGCGACTGTCTGTTGGATGAGGACACTAAAATCGATGTTGAATCGATCAAGCAATTTAGACAGTTTGGAGTTACCCGTTGTTCAAGTCGAACTGGATGCCTGAGAGGCAGATTGAGAGGTGTGTTTAATCAACGAGCTACTAGAACCATCAGTATGCATACTCTTCGATATCTGTTGGGGGAGACTGAGTACATATGGGTCTGCCCGGAGTGCAATGACGTCAGTTTAGTAACTAATAACCAATAACCAATGCTACCGCTACTGTCTCAAGGATTCCGTTTCAGAGAACCCCATGGTGTTGGATAGTCTTAGATATTAGATATTCTTTGATACCAACGAATTCGGAGAATTCTTCTGAGACATCTTCCCTCAAAGCCCTCTTATGCTACTGTCTGAATTGGTAGTTGTCCATGTTGCTGCTCAATACTACTAGGTCGTTATTTTTGTTAAATATGTCTGTCCTACATGAGTAAGAAGACACAGAGAAAGCTTATAATAAATATAAGAAAGAGGCAGTCATCATTTTTTCGACATGAGAAAGGAAAGTTTAGAACAATGTGACAACCGGTAAAATCGTAGGGAATCGAGAAAGAGGCAGGCAGAGAGAGAGAAAATTTTTAGCTGATCTTCATCTTCATAGATTAGATTTTGATCGCGTTCGAAAAGTAATTCATTGATTTAATTATTTAATGGATCGTAATTTTCATTCTCTATGTCGGTAAGTTCTTTCCTACACTGTGCCTCTCTTAAGTCAGTACATTGTAATATCAATACGTCTGGAGGAGAAACAATCACATATGGGTTATTCACTGAAGAGCAATGATGATGGAGGAGAAACAATCACATATGGGTTATTCACTGAAGAGCAATGCGTCTGAAGGAGAAACAATCACATATGGGTTATTCACTGAAGAGCAATGCGTCTGGAGGAGAAACAATCACATATGGGTTATTCACTGAAGAGCAATGCGTCTGAAGGAGAAACAATCACATATGGGTTATTCACTGAAGAGCAATGCGCCTGAAGGAGAAACAATCACATATGGGTTATTCACTGAAGAGCAATGATGATGGTCTTATCAATTTATTCAGTCTATAAGTTGCAGAGTACATCAACTTTATTCAGTCTATAAGTTGCAGAGTACATCAACTTTATTCAGTCTATAAGTTGCAGAGTACATCAACTTTATTCAGTCTATAACTTGCAGAGTACATCAACTTTATTCAGTCATAATTGCAGAGTCATCAACTTAATGGTTTTCTTGGTTTTTGTCGATCCAGAAGCACTTGTGATTTTAGCTCTTCGGCTCGGTGCCATGGACATCGTAACCCTTCGGTTCGGTGCCATGAACACCGTAAATCTGGACAACCTGTGACTTTTCTGCCAGCCCGGGGAATTGAACCCGTACTCACATAGAACTAGTCACCCGTCGTCCAACGCGCTACGAACACGGTGGGCAGGTGGATATATGTGTTATTCAAAGACTTTCAATGCAAATCTTAAATTCATCACATACAAAATATATGCTTTCACTCATTTAAATTATCTGAATCATGATTAGTTTGTGACCTCTGGAACAATTCTATCAACTTGTTCTTAAGCTTTTACTTGCATTTTTCTAACTTTAGCTCATGTTTGATGTTCTTGTGCTTTGTAAATAATTCTCAAAACATATTAACATTTCCTTGTGATAAGATGCTGATTATATCTTCCTGGTTTTTTTTTGTGTGTGTTTTTTTCATGGGGTTTAAAAACAAATGTAAAGAAAATGTGCTAGAAGTAAGAAGAGAATCACTACAGCGTAGTGGTTAGGGAATTCGCTTCTTATGTTGTGCGGGGTTCATCTTCTTCTTCGTTCGTCCGCTGTGAATTCGGGCATTAGCCATGACGCCTGGTATGACGCTTCCGGACATATTTTTGCGGGAAAGTCTGCTTTATCATTTGACTTGTGTCCCTCGCCATGCAGACGGAAGTTCGTCGACTTCAGGAATACTTGAAGGTATTGCAGGCTATTCAGATACTTGAGTAGGGCTCAATTCAGGAATACTTGAAGGTATTTGCAGGGCTCAATTCAGGAATACTTGAAGGTATTTGCAGGGCTCAATTCAGGAATACTTGAAGGTATTTGCAGGGCTCAATTCAGGGATACTGGAAGGTATTTGCAGGGGCTCAATTCAGGAATACTTGAAGGTATTTGCAGGGCTCAATTCAGGGATACTTTGGAAGGTATTTGCAGGGCTCAATTCAGGATACTTGAAGGTATTTGCGGGCTCAATTCAGGATACTGAAGGTATTTGCAGGGCTCAATTCAGGAATACTTGAAGGTATTTGCAGGGCTCAATTCTACAGAAGTGCAATTGTTTTCTGACCGTAATCTTTTTTCAGATCGACCTAGTCTAAATTGGATACCAGAGATACACTATGAGGTAAAGGCGGCCGGTGTGATGTTGACCACACAATTCAACGTGTGCCGATGATCAGTGAAAAATACAGGCCTAACAACACATTCTCCAGTATATCTCGTAGTGTAAAAATTGCTTCTATATTACTTTTACTATCATTATCGTAAGACAGCTGAAATAATCGCCTGTATGGTACCTGGGCCCGCATGCAAAGCAAAGAATAGTACCACTGTAACCTACAATGCATGTCGTAAGATGCGAATTATGTAGACCCTAGGAAGCTACCTAGTAAATAAAAATCAGCGCAGAAATCGGATGTACTTGTAGGCGCATAACTGGCACAACGTACAATCGCTCTTAGGCTCAGATCACATACAAATCACACAGAGTGGTTGACAAGTAATCGATATGGAGCGTTCAAAGAAAACAAAGATTGTTAAAACTAATGTGATGTATCCTTCGTTCATTTTGTTCATTTGACATATTGTCTATATATTCAACGTTGTCTCATTTATAGACGTTCTATCTTCTGTAGAATCGCACATAGATCAGTGTAGTTTGTACGATTGTACGTTGTGCCAGTTATGCGCATACAAGTAGGCCAGCATATCCGATTTCTGCGACGCTTTTTATTTACTAGGTAGCTTCCCTAGGCCCCTACCTTAGTCACCTCTTACGACATGTCTTGTAGGTCGCAGTGTTACAATTTTATGCCCAGTAACACACTGACAGCACTAGCATTCAACGGCATTAATCGAATTTTCAACTGTTTTATCAAAAGCCCATGCCTCACAGCCTTGTAAATACATTCTCTTTAAAGAATCAACAAACGCCTACATCGACTAGGAATAAGTCAAACAGCTCTCTGTCAGTGTCAACATGCGGAACAGATACCGAAGCATGTCCTGCAAGACTGTCCTCTCCTGTGTGAGCTGAGAAGCAACATGTGGCCACACCCAGTTGACCTAAAACCTAAGCTTTGGAGAAACCTGACAGACCTGAAGCTGACTGCCCAGTTTGTGGTCTACAGTAAACTAAGCGCATGACCAGAGATCGCTGAAGAAGGAAACCTGACAGACCTGAAGCTGACTGCCCAGTTTGAGGTCTACAGTAAACAAGCGCATGACCAGAGATCGCTGAAGAAGAAGAAGAAGACGAAAATCGTAGCTTTGTCTTGATATTAATTCCGTTCCATGGATGTTGTAGTTTCTGAGACAATATATCTGGTCAGCAATGGCGGAATGGGGGAGGGCCATTCAGAATCAGGACTGTTTGATTCTGGACACGACTTTGCTAGCACATTTCCACCATGTTTGGTAGAGTATTTTCCGGTTTCGTTTGCCGAGCTACTGAGTTGGTGCTTGAGCAACGCTGTGATCTATGAATGTTACATGGAATGCTTTTTACTGTGTCAACCGTGAGTTTGTTGCGTGTATTCAGACAATGGCGGACAGCGGTTATGACGAACCGACTCAATCTGCCGTATGCAGTGATATTGTGTGTGCAGAAAGCTGGATTTTGTCGGGACTGATGTTCCCTTTGACATCAATTGCAGTTCAAGTGATGAACAGTTTTGTGTTAACACTTTAGCGACGGCCATATGCATGTATGCGGTGCAGGTTGCTTTCTGTAGCGGTACGGCTGTTTTATTCTCTAATTAGTTCACACACTACAGGAGACAGTTGTTAGCATTTCGTGTGATTTTCGTTGGCACAGGAACGGAGCAATTATGCGGTGACCTGTTGCAGTGAAGTTGGAACCGTACATATGAACTAGGTAGTTTTATTTAAAAACATTAGCAGAGTCTTGCTCATTCATTTTACTTCATTTATAACATAACATTTCTGTCGCTTGTTAGCATTGAACTTACAATTTCGAAACTATCAACTCCTTTCCAATGTTTCCTCATTGACTCATAACTCACCCATAACTCATGCAATGTCGTATGGGAGGGGGGAGGTCTCTGTAGCGTAGAGGTTAGATGCTCGCCTCTCGTCAAAAGGTAACCGGTTCGCTTCCTCGTGGAGCCATCGGGATATTTTTCCAGAGATCTCTGATTTCAGTGTAGGTGAGATCAAGTTCCTAGTTCTTATCGGAGACGGACGATAAAACGTGGGTCCCGTGTTTAATTGTAGCACGTAAAAGAACCATTGGCAGTTTAAAATCGAAAAGAGCAGGCTGAACAGCCGCTGCCCAGGCAAAATTCGTTAGATTAAAAAAAAAATTAAAATTCCAACTCAAAATCTATACCATCTTCAAAATTACATCGGGGACACTCGCCGGTACTACGGAGTTCGTTCACTGCCGTCGAGATTTTCCTGAGTAAAAAAGAGATGAAAGCACACATTGTTACTCACTGAAGTGCAATGATGATGGTCCTAACACTAAATTTTTCTGTAACTAAGCAGATATAACAGTTGTTTCACTGCGGTTGAAGTCAATTGATATCGAGGTCACAGGTCTAGTCATCCGATTCTGTCAGCGCTCATATCTCTAGTTCCGATAAACTTTTCAATCTTTCTAGATTGATCTACCAATATTAGGTAATAACATAAATTGGCTTAATCTCTAGTCATGTATCGACAATCATGTCTTCGGTCACACCAGATCCCAGTGGATACCTGAGCACGGTATCATGATTGATATAAATCTCTGACAATAAATGAACAGACATGGGGGACTGCAGCAACAGATGAATGTTTTATAGAAAACACATTTAGCTTGTCACGAACATTTCAGAAATGAAAAAGTGAGAGATAAATAAGATTGCAAGATTATTTTTATAAGTAACAACAAATTTTAAAAGGAGCATTAATTTAGAAGTTTATTTAGTTTCGTTAAACGTAAAGGTTTTTAATCCAAAGGATTGACTCCATTGCACCAGATTTTATCCTATATGGCTCTCGGTCTCTATCCGCAGAAATGGTACACCACCTGCCGAGAGTATTGCACAAAGCACGAACTCCGTAGCACTGGCAACAATCCTAGGGGTCTCGCGGTCAGGATTCGAACCCACGACATTCGATTCGCAGGGCAAGGGCTTAACCACTTAGCCACAGATACCTTCTTAGTGTTGTTAGAAAGCTGGTGGTTTTACGATATATTTTGTTACCTTGAAAATATTGAGGACTAATCTAATCAGAAAATAGCAAAGAAAGATGTGCAATTCAATTATAAGAACATTTAGAAGAAGACACAAGTATCTGAAGTATGGAAACTGTTCAAAGACAGATAGACTGATCTGGAAGTTGCATTTTCTTCTACTTCCTACATTTTTAAACACCTGCTGCACTATTTTATAAGAGAACAGTGGTTCTCTTCATGATGTTTGTTGAAATCTCAAAATAAACTCGTCATGCAAGGGAACTGTTAACGGTCATATCAGTTTTGTTTGTTCATCACACGCTAGATTGTATAAGATGGTCCAGTATGAGAATGGAGGTTGAGGCCATTACTGATGCCCTTCATTATCTTGGGGGACTTTGGTTACTGGGGTCATGGTTGTGCTGATTCTCAGTTTATGCTTCGGAGGTATCAAAACATCAGGCTGTGTTATGAGTGGTTGTCGTCTATTGAGGTTTACAACTTTCAGATACTTTCGTGAATCTACCTGGAAATTCGGGTGTTTGCGGTAATAAGATAACGAACTGGCTTACATCAACAGCATCTATCGTCGGGAAGTTGATGATGGATAAGGGGGTGTTATTCTGACTCTTGGTGACCGCTTGTTTGATAAGGACATTGATATGTACGGATATCTTGTAATATTGAAAGTTTAGTTAGCAAAGTCTTTAACAAGTCTTTCTCTTGTCCACCTTATTGAATGAACTCTGTTGTAGTGCAAGTTTCTTACTGCTTATCTTTTTAATTTGTTGTTAGTTAAATATGTTTTTATAACGCAGAATATACCTCACGGCGATTGTAATTTGTTTAGTTTAAATAATTGGAAGACCGATATAAATCAACATATGGGTCTGCAAGAAAGATACGTAATATAACATGGAGATGAAATTATAATACACCTAATGCCATCAACCTTTGGCATACATCTATTTATCTATCTATATCCTCTTGGTGTCCTGTTTGACACAGGCTTCCACAAGAGATTTCTCTTGCTCTCGTTCTGCCCCTTTCTAACAATTTTTTCTCACGTCAAGTCACATTTTTAAACTGTCTTTCTACAGCTCTTCTCCATGTTTCCTTTTGAGATCCGGGCCTTCTTTTCCCATCGTCTACCCATCACAGAGCTCTCCTATCTAATGTTCTTACTATGCCCATCACAGAGCTCTCTTATCTAATTCTATTACTTTGTCTATCAGAGAGCTCTCCTATTTAATGTCATGCTATGTCACATGCCTAATCATGCCTTACTATGCCCATCACAGAGTTCTCATCTAATTCTACTATGCCCATCAGGTTATCATATCTAATGTCCTTACTATGTACATCACAGAGTTCTCATATCTAATGTCCTTACTATGCCCATCAATTCTCATATCTAATTCCCTTACTATGTCCATCACAGAGTTCTCATATCTAATGTCCTTACTATGTACATCACAGAGTTCTCAAAGCTGATGCCATGGCCTTACTAGATTACGATATACATGCCTAATCCATCTTCATCTTTTAATGATGGTCTTCAAAGATGCACAGTTTATTTTTCTTTATTTTCAAAACTCTTCATAGATATCCTATTTGCCAAAACGATTTGCAAGATTCTTCTTTAACGTTTATTTTGGAATGTCTCCAACTTATTCGTGATGGTATAGTTCATCTTCCAACACTCAATGCTGTATAATAATGCTTCCATGACACTGCTTTCATATTTTAACTTTTGTTTTCAAATTTAATCCTTCGGCTTTGGCATATATTTTTCGGGGATTAACCCAGATCTTTGGGTGGAAACATAGAAAGGGAAACAGGAAATAGATAGGAATTGAAAGGAAGAAATGATAACAAACCAGGTAATGAAAGGTTAGTATTATTCAGTTCAGACCTTCCTAATTGATATTCTAGCATATAAAGATATTCCATACGTTGTCTCTTCTTTGTGGAATAGTTATCTCAATCAGTTATCAGTTATATGAGGATTAGCATCATATCAATCAGTTATCAGTTATATGAGGATTAGCATCATATCAATCAGTTATCAGTTATATGAGGATTAGCATCACAGCATTCAGTTATCAGTTATATGAGGATTTGCATCATATCACTTCGGACACGTCCATAGGTGGTCCGATCTCCGCCTCAACAAATCCAGCAGTGTCTAGCGGCTCAACACGCCAGTTCGATGATGATTAATCAATCTCTTTGCATATTTGGTATGTCGTTCTTTTTGGGCTGAACCAATATCGACACCCATCTCTCTCAATCTGGTCAGCTCGATGTTTATATTATCACTATGCCAACGACGAGTTATTTGCCGCATATTCTTCGTTTACTCTATAGAAGCTGCTGCATACTTGTCCCAGTCTCTCAATTTATTTCTCTTCTTTTTCTTGTTCTTCTTTCTCTTCTGCGTTCGCTCTAAAACAACAACTTTTTGCCCCGGTTTTTTTATTTGTAATTTGCACATGATGTGAACACAACACTTATCTCGTATTGCTAGTTTACAACGGTTCTGCTTGTATCTTTGAATCCAGTAAATATATTTTCGTCATTGGTTTTGATCGGGTTCGCTCTCATTAGTTTCTGATTATCTTTCCCCTGACTAGAACAAAACCTGCACGCTCTCTAGATTACCCACTTTTCAGCAACTACCTGTGATGTGAGCATGCCCTACCGTGATGTTATGTCGGGAAGATCTATCCTGATAAGAAACCTGATCCTGTTCTTTTTTATGTGTGTGTGTTGTTGTTTTGTGTGTTTTTTTAAACAGATAATTTACGTTAAAAGAATTTAGAAGTTATCATTAAATGTATTTGTTTCTGTAAGGAATACCAAAGGTGGGTGAGGACTAGATATTCTGAGATCTTCAACACTGACATGACATGCCCCTTAACTGTCATCAGCTCATTGAACTGAAGCCGGAAACAGGTCTCTCATTTAAGCTGATATAAGACTCTGATGATAAGACTGATATCTTTTAAGATAAGAATTATATAACACATTCTTCAACAAAAGACTGATATAAGACATTCTTCAACATAAGACTGATATAAGACATTCTTCAACATAAGACTGATATAACACATTCTTCAAGATAAGACTGATATAACACATTCTTCAAGATAAGACTAAATTCAACAATAAGACTATATTCTTCAAGATAAGACTGAGAAACAATCTGCTTGCATTTACTTAAGAAATTTAGAGTTTTCGCTCTGTATTTGTTTCAGGCGTAAGTAAAAAAAATAACAGCTACTAACAGAATTAGCTAATACCACCTTTTGGGAAACGAACATTCAGTCTGACTGTCAAGACAGAGTTACTTTTATTAGTAAATGACGCTGGTCCTCTGGCTCTAGACTAATGTCAATGACATGACAGCACAGTAGATATGCATTTGCTCAATCTAACTACGTCGACCAGGATATTGTTTAGAAGCAAATACTTTGAAATATGGTTTGTCTGGTGTGCGAGAAAATCTCATATTGCGAGCAACTGCACGAACACAACAACCTTCTCCTATCGGAGGCTTCCCTGTTCGATCCCTACACTCTTTACCAAACTGTAACGATCCTTTACCAAACTGTAAAGTTTGTTTACACGGTAACCAGCAGAAATAGAATAAAAACTTGGTCAATGTCCGGTAACTGATCCCTGAAGCTGAATTAAAATCTTATTCACTGCGTTTACATTCTTCTAAATTCACACTTATATATGGGATAAATTTAATATAAACGAAAGATATAGTGTATAGTGTGCAATAGTAAAGTCCTTGAAAGTATAGTTCCAACAGAAGAAGATCAGTAGCAAGGATGTAGCAGAAAGAATAAACAGTAACAACAAATATTTGTCTTATTAATTAACATTACATGCAAATCAAAACTGGTTTAACAAACCAAACTCGGAATACATTGAAGTGACATTGTTGGAATATTGATATATACAGTAGCAAGCTCTGAAAAATAACAAAAGTATTAGAAATAAATTATAAAAATTTCGAAATAAGTGTCTTAGGAGATCTCTAAGAATATTTTGGAGAGGAAAGATTAGAAATATATCCAAAGAACTCCGAAAGAAAACTAATTGTTCTTCACAAATTACCAGTTTCAACGCCTTCACATCTTGTGAATATTCTCTGATAGTGATAGTAATGATTTCTATTAGTTCATTTTCCCCTCTCTAATCTACCGTGTCTCTAATCTTTTTCTGAACAATTTCGTTTTCGAGTAAAACGCTATTTGATGTCCCATTCTACTTAAATAATATATTGTTCCTCCTCAACCTGTCTCTAAGATTATTGATTGATTGATAGGACCGTCATCATTGAACGTTGATGAGTAATCGTATGTGTTCCGATCTCTTTTTACACAGGAAAATCTCAGCTGTAGTGCACGAACTCCGTAGCACCGGCGACGGTCCCCGATGTAATTTTGAAGATAGTTGAAGATATTTATGTAGGAATATTATTTCTTAATCTTTTTCTGATTAATTTTGCCCGGGAAGTGGTTTTTGAACTGCCAAGGGTTCTTTTACGTCCTCAAATTGAATACGGTACCTACGATTCATCGCCCGTCTCCGATAGGACTAGGAACTCGATCTCACCTACACTGATGATATCAGAGATCTCTGGAAACATTTCCAAATGGCTCCACGAGGAAGCGAACCTGGGGCCTTTGGTACTTGAGACGAACCCCTAACTTCTACGCCCCTGAGACCGTCTAGTCTTTAAGATTATATGTGACTCATGATCTTTGTAACACTCAAATTAATGTTGAATCTATCCATCAATTTCAAGAGTTTGGAATTACACGTTCTACAAGTAAAAGCGTCTGTAGCTCAAGAAGTAGGGAGCTCGATCACCATCCAAGAGTACCTGGTTCAAACTCCGCGGCGGGTAAGTTTGGAAACAAATTCGTTTCCCTGGGATTTTTACAAAGGTAAAATAGCCCTCACCCTTCAGAAAGCAATGGCAAAATACTGAACGTATAAGTGGTATCTAGAAAATCAACGATTCCTTTACTGTGGGTGGTGGCTACGTCTTGTAAAAGGATATGCCACGATTTTCGTTTTCACAAGTAAACGTGGATTCCTGAAGAGTATAGAGAGAAGTGTGTTTAACCAGCGGCCTATCAGTCTCCATACCCTTCGACATCTATTGTGGAAGGTTTGTTTCCGGATTACTATGACGTCGGTTCCGTAAACAATAACCAATAACTAGATTGCAACTGTGAAAGCATGATTCAATGAGCATTCATCACAGTCTTTTTTTCTTTTGTGCAATCCTGTTTGGCCTCATAGCGTCAAGATAAGAAGAGATATTTAGAACAAGTCTTTGTGTGCGCTTCATAAATAGTGCCTTTCATCGCATGTATTATCTCTGATGTCCACCTTTTGCGTTGCCGGCCTTTTGCTTGGTATCTATTGTATGGGAGCAACATTGCTCTTTGAGGTGCACTGTCTGCTGGTAATCTACGTATGTGGCCGAACCATTTAATTTGTTGTTTTTTGGTGAAGTTCAGTACTGATGTTGTACCCACTTTTTCCTGATGTTTTCATTTCTCAACCGGTCTCTTGTTGTTACTCCCAGCTTTCTTCGCAGACAATTCATATCTACCGTGACTAGTTTTCTTCTATCCTTTGATATCAACGTCCAGGTTACACAACAGTAAATGGCTAACCTGACTCAACGGCATACATTAATTACCAATGTCCAGAACCTGTGATCTATAATTCTACAATAACAATGATCTTCAAGAGGTTCATTGAAAATTACTGACACATAGATCGTCAATTATTTAACTTTTTCAGAACCACGAACAATAATATGTTTTATGCAGAAGTGAAAAGCTTGTTTGATGAAACAAGCTTTGAATTTCACTACTAAGTACGAATATTTGTGGTTTCTTTTGTACGAGACATGGGATCAAACATCCTTGGATCACAGTATAGATCTGAATTATTGATTGTTTAAACACAATACTAGCATCCTGAAACTAAATAAAATAAAGCTGCTTTGCTGTTTAATAGAAAATCTAAAAATTAAACTAGACAGGAAATGTACGTATTAAATATTGTAACACAAAGACAGGAAATATAACATCACACTTTGGCAAAGGCAGTTCTATGATGGACAACGGACGGAAAGATGAGAACGGACAGAACAAATGAAAATTGATAAATAACAATGGAAATGGACATTAAATTATGTGAACTGATATGGTATACACGGAGTAGAAAAGCAGAGGGCATGTAGCAATGGGAGTTATTTAGAATATAATACAAAAAGGAACCTTTTTTCATATCTCGAGTTATTGTGTTATACGGTGTTAGGTCCGTATTTTTCATTGACCGTCGGCAGACGATGTGAGGGGAGAGGATGGGACGGGGGTGTTGTCAACATCACGCCGGCCACCATTACTTCCCAGTGCTTTCTGTTTTTCAGTTTTACATTGCCACTCGGGTTTTTTAAAAATCAAATAAATTACCTCTAGTTTTTAATAAACAAACGATCATTTCTGTTATTATGTTTATCGATGATGTTGCTGAATTCAAGCGTTAACAGATAAGAAACACTACCTCAAACACACAGTGTTCATTCAGACATTTTTGTTAATTTATCTCCACAGAGTAAACGTCATTGCAGGTTTCTTGCCTTGCTCCATCAGTAAACACATTACGCTTTTGCATCGAGAGAATAATTGTTTATTTTTTAACCATCTCCAATGGAGTCTCTGTGTCGTAGAGGCTATGTGCTCGCATCTCGTGCCCAAGGTTCACTGTTCGCTCCCTTGTGGCGACATCGATATATTTTTTCAAAGATCCATGATCTCAGTATAGGTGGGTTTCGAGTCGTATCTAAGATGGACGATAAAACGGAGGTCCCTGCTTAATTTGAGCACGTAAAAGAAACATTGGAAGTTCAGAATCGAGAATACCCGGCTGGAAAGCCGTTGCTTGTGAAAAATTCGTTAGTATAAGATACAAAAAATTTTAATCCCTACAAAATATCTTCACCATCTTCAAAATTTCATAGGGGACCCTTGCCGGTGCTTCGGAGTTCCTGCACAGCAGCTAAGATCTTCCTGTGTAAGAAAGAGACCAATGCACACATGGCTACTTACCGAAGTACAATGATGATGGTCCTATCAATCAATAATCAGTCTCTAATATCATCTTAGTAATCTCTTCTGATGGCGTTGTGGCTTAGGGGATAGTGATTCGGTCTATTAACCCCTACGTTTTAAGTTCGAATCACGCTGCGGACAGTTTGGTTGCAAATTGTTTCATTTGGATTTTTACAAATGGACGATGGCACCACCTGTTCAGAAAGCAATGGCAAACTACTGAACGTAATAATGCCTAACAAAATCACAAACAGCGTTAAAAACTGGGGTTGATTCACAAAGTCCTGTAAGGGATATGCAATTACTTTTAATCTCCTTCTTGGAGATGATAGCATCGAACATACAAGATAATAGAACAGAAAATATGTTTATTCTTTCATATTTATTAGTTATAAAGTGTTTTTTCTGCTTTGAGATTTGATCATATTTTATTTCATGCACTAAAAAAATCAATTTATCGTGCATGAATTTTGCTTCTCCCGAATGTCATGATTGAAGAAAAACGATAAAAACTAAATTTATCAATATCGTATTTTGAACATCTCACGGAGTTTTTGTAATGTTCTCAGACAGCAATGAATGATACATATATAGTCTACATATCTAATCAATGTGCTTATGTGGGAATTTTTTTATAGTACTCATCATCATGATCTAGTGCCGTGACAACTAATTTAGATGAAGATAAATTTCACCAAGCGTCTGTGCTAAATATAAACTCGTAAGTTCCGATGCTGACAATTGTCAGTATCATGATTTTAGGTTGACATATATATATATATATTTATATCCATCTATCTCTATCTATCTCTATAGATGTATATATATCCATCTCTCTCTCTATATATATATATATATATATATATTTATATCCATCTATCTATATATCTCTCTCTATAGATGTGATATATCCATCTATCTGTCATAGTTAGCCAGTCCCCTCCCAGGTGGCAGCTGAGGAACCAGACAGTTAGCTTTAGTGTGTAGTTTATATATATATTTAGATATTTTATTAGCAGACTTAGTGTTTACACTCTCTAAGCAGAAGGGTAACACTAAAACGAGACATTGACGTAGTAAAACCTAATCGACGTAGTTGTGTAGTGACAGTCAGTTAGCAACATTTAGTAAACATAGGGGGAAGACCGAGAAAAACATTAGACACGAACAGACGTGTTTTGTCTGATTAGGCAGAACTATCATCAAATAAACAAACTATGAAGCCTAAGAGATGGTTGATATTTATTATTTGTGCTGTAAATCATTACCATCAATTACCAGTGTCATCATCTTCAACAAATACTACGACTATGGTCAAAGGAAAAAATGGGGGCCCCTACTTCATATCTCTTTCTCTCTATAGATGTATATAAATCCATCTATCTCTCTCTCTCTCTATAGATATATATATATATATATGTATCCATCTATCTCTCTATCAAACTTGTTTATCTCTATACTTATCTCTGTCATATTTATGTCTATCCGAATGTTGTCTATCTTTTTTTCCTTTATCTATGTGTCTATCGATTTATCTATCCATCTATCTACGTATTTATATATCTATCTATGTATCTATATGTCTGTCTGTATGTCTTTTTGTATGTCTGCTATCTATATTTCTATAGTTCCAATTTATGCTGGTCGTTTCTCACAAAGTGTATGTTGCAAATCTATGTTTCTCACAAAGTGTAAGTTGTAACCCTCTGTTTCTCACAAAGTGTGTGTTGTAAATCTATGTTTCTTACAACATGTATATTTTTAAATATATGTTTCTCACAAAGCGTGTGTTGTAAATCTCTGTTTCTCACAAAGTGTGTGTTGTAAATCTGTTTCTCACAAAGTGTGTGTTGTAAATCTCTGTTTCTCACAAAGTGTGTGTTGTAAATCTCTGTTTTTCTCACAAAGTGTAAATTGTAACTCTGTTTCTCACAAAGTGTGTTGTAACTCTGTTTTCACAAAGTGTATGTTGCCAAACCTATGTTTCTCACAAAGTGTGTTGTAAATTCATGTTTCACAAAGTGTGTGTTGTAAATCTCTTGTTTCTCACAAAGTGTGTGTTGTAAATCTCTGTTTCTTACAACATGTATATTTTTAAATATATGTTTCTCACAAAATGTGTTTTGTAAATCTGTTTACACATACAGTAAACACATACATACAGATCTATATAAACATGCAACATACATACAGATCTATATAAACATGCAACATACATACAGATCTATATAAACACGCAACATACATACAGATCTAAATAAACATGCAACATACATACAGATCTATATAAACATGCAACATACATACAGATCTATATAAACATGCAACATACATACAGATCTATATAAACATGCAACATACATACAGATCTATATAAACATGCAACATACATACAGATCTATATAAACATGCAACATACATACAAATGTAAGCCAACAAGCATACCTAATACATCATTTACTATTTTTTTTTCCAATAAAACGAAGCGGTCAATACTGTAAAGAGATTGATGTTCACATATTGTCTTCAATTATCCCGTAGACAACCTTTCTCATCACGCAAACATGAAACATGTGGTTAACATCCAGACATATTACTCTGCTCTCAAATTTGCAACATCAACACTCTTCATGACTCCATTTCGTCGAGAAAATACTCTTCCCTTAATCAAGCTCCCTGATATCTCTGTTTACCTTGTTTTCTTTCACTAACATCTCCTACTTCAATTAAAACCAAATATTTTCTTCCATTTTTCCTGACTTAATGTATTCCAGAAAATCACTTGCACATTTTCAAGTGCACACGATTATGAGAAGTTTTTTTGTAGAATATTTTTATTAGTGAGTTTGAGAAAAATGTTTATGGTAAATCAGTGGTTCTCTAAATTTTTGTTTTACATAAAAGTTATACAAATAATCGAAGGCGTACTATACACAAAAACTTAATAAATAAGATGCAAACAGCAAAGAAATACAAAACTAATTGGATAATGCTACGTTCCTTTATTCAGCATTTAATTTCTGTCTATGAGAAGAATGGGTATAACGTGTTAACACGTCTTTACCCCAAAGAGTAGAGATAACAATAGACGAGTAAACGCGTTTTTATCAGTGCCCTGAAAGAACGACTAAATATTTTTATCAGTGACTGAAAGAACGACTAAACATTTTTATCAGTGACTGAAAGAACGACTAAATATTTTTATCAGTGACTGAAAGAACGACTAAATATTTTTATCAGTAAACTGAAGAGAACGATAAATATTTTATAAACTGAAAGAACGATAAAATAATTATTATCAGTATGAAAAAGTCAAATATTTTTAAACAGTGACTGAAATCAACGCCCTAATATTTTTAGCAGTGACTGAAAGAACGACTAAATATTTTTAGCAGTGAACGGAAGAGCAACTAAACACGTCTTAACACCGAAAATGTATAAAAGTCAATTATTCGTCAAAACGTATGAAAAAAGTCAGAATTGCCGCTATTTTCTAAACATTGGCCGCATTTCCAACCCCTTATCTGGGATTTCTTAAGGCGCACCTAGGAATGTCTACAGGCACATCAGTGCTCCTGATCACACCCTTTGAAAACCACTGTGGTAAAGACCACGTTAATGATAGCAATAACATTTTAAAAGTTAAAACAAACTGCAACAAATGTAAATGGAAGAAAACGAATCTTTGAACTGTAAGTCTTACAACTGTATTAGATATAAATTTCCATCTCCTCGTATGTTGTTATCATCAGTTATATGAGGACTATCATTATAGCACCCCGGACACGCTCAGAAGTGCTCCGATCTCCGCCTCAACAAATCCAGCAGCATTCAGAGGCCAACACGCCAATTCGATGTTGATTAATCAATCTCTTTGCATATTTGGTATTTTCTTCGTTTCGTGGTTGCACCAATATCGACACCCATCTCTCTCAATCTGGTCAGAGACTGGGATTCACAGTCCTAAAACTCCTCTGTTTGGAAAGACTTTCTCAATGCGTTAAGAGTGTCATTTCGGTCCATGGCAGCTCCTTCTGATATTTTAGAAAGTTTATCAACTCGTTCATTACCGCTGACTCCTTCGTGCCCAGGGACAAAAATGTTGTTATCATATTCTAGTTTAATCATTGTAGTAATTAGATCAATATATTCAAAACTGTCTGTCGTATACCAATAGGGACAATTGGCTAGGACAGCTCTGCGATGGACAACGGCTGGGTAAAGAAGGCACAGACGTCTAAATGAAATATAGAGAAAGTAATGTGGAGATATATTTGAAAGAGTTTGGCCTAACATGAGGTACACTTAAAAGAAATGAGGTAGAACGATATCAATGAAATTATTCTGTGGAAGTGCTATGTGTCAAACGGGACACGAAGAGGATATAGATATATAGTTTCAAAACAATAGATGAGCCATATAGCTTAGTGGAACTGGTTGGGACGTAATTTCTCGTGTGTCATATTTATGCTGTAGCAAACAACTGAAGCTTCATATCAAAGAAAACCTTGAACTACGCTCCAATAAAGTTATCATGTAATATTGAACTGAATAGTTCATGAACTTGACTCTTGTCTACATTCACATTTTTAACTCAGGTATTTGCAATCTGCAGAGAAATATGTGTCGTTTGAACACTCAGAGCTATAAATCTGTCCATTTTTTAAAAGTTTATTGAGTTTTTGAAAGCTGCCGTTTTTAACAGGAGTCATATCTGCAAGCATATCGGCGCGTTTATCTCTACCTACACCTGCATGATTTGGCACAAAAATAAAACTGATTTTTGCTAGCCTTGACCTCCTCAACGACTCGAAATATTGTTTTCGACATGTACATTAAACATGGCCAACAAGAGAATCTAAGGAGCGGGAATTCATAACGACGGAGATGAGGTGTCTTAGAAGAGCTGCAGGTGTGACAATAAAAGACAAAATTAGAAATGAAGAAATTCAGAAGAAGACTGCATGTGAAACCAATCATGCAATTCATAAAAAAGCAACAGATTAAATGGTTTGGACACCTGACAAAAATGCGATGATATCGACTACCACATAGAGCCACATTGAAAATAATATAATGAGTACAGAGCAAGAGGACGACCAAGAAATAGATGGAGCGACGGCAGCAAGAACGGCCTTAATAAAATGATTACCAGCTTACAAAGTGCTTTAGAACAAGCACACACACAATCACTACACCCCACCCCCTCCCCACACTCCCAAAACATCTGTAAAGAAGTAAATGGTAAAAGAGAAGAAGAATACATTAAACAATGTAGGTACATTCACTTAACAGAAGACTACAATGACTCATTCTGGTAAATGTCACTCAGAAATCGAACCATTGTCATCAGCATATTGTCAATTGAGATCGGAATGAGAGTTGTACTGTGTTACATAGAACCAATACTGACATACGGATACGAGTCATGGACAATAAATAAACAGATCGAAAACTCTCTGAGGGTTTTACAGAAGAATGATGAGAATCCCGTGGACTGCAAAAATTACTATTGTGGACGTGTTGAATGAGGTCAAGACACAGAGAAAACTTATCATCAATATAAGAAAGAGGCAGTCATCACTTTTCGGACATGTGATGACGAGGGGAGGTTTAGAACACATTGTAACAACTGGTAAAATCGAGGATAGACGAAGGTAGATGAAGACAGAGAGAGAAAATGTTGGATAGCGTGATTTCATGGCACGGAAGAGAGTCAACATATGAGATGACAGCAAACACCAGAGACAGAGATTTGTGGAGATCCATGATCGCTTAAGCCAGCCGGCACGGTACCTGATGATGGTGATCGTCAGCATCCGAACAGGACACAACAAATGGAGAGAGTATTTCCATGAAATGAAAATCGTGGCATATCCCAAAGGACGTAGCCATCAACCACAGTAAAACAAGTCGTTGATTTTAGGCACCACTTATACGTTCGAGGTAGTTTGCCATTGCTTCTGAACGGGTGCCATCGTCCTTTTGTTAAAATCAACGGAAACAATTTGAAAGCAAACTGTCCGAGCGTGATTCGAATCCAGAACGTCGGGGTTAATAGACCAAGTCACAACCCCAGGCACAGACGCCACTAGTATTTCCATAGAAAGTATAAAGCTGGTGAGACAAACTTGTGAAACTTAACACATTGCTGAATACATCACTCATGGGAGTAGTCTCTACAGGGAAAACAGAATTAAAGGCGGCCTACCAAGACTGTGCTATTTCGAATCTGAGTGCGTTCTATGGATGTCCTGGAGCGAAACATACAGGTCATTGAATCTGGTGAAGCTATAATTTGAAGACTAGCACAAGTACAGCGAATAAAACAGAATGTAACTTTTCTAAATCTGCGCATTCTACGATATCATATGCTACGATTTGATTATTTATATTCTGTACTTATGACCAAATAGAAACAATGTAATATTTGTCTTCTTTATTCTTTCTATCTATTGTATCTTCTTCTTATTTGTGTTTCGTTCGACACATAAGGATTCCACTTCTTCTTCTTTCGTCGTTACACTGCTACTTTGTTGTTGCACAGTGTCGTGGTTTTGTTTCTGTCTTGCACTGTTCTGGTGACTTGGGTGATTTTTCCAGGCTTGGGTCAAGGCTTCCACTGCATAATTTTATTGTTGCCGTTTTACCGCTAATTTTTTTTAAGTTTCCCATGGTAGGCCACAATCTTTCAAATCTTTTTCCACAGTTCATCTCTTCTATGTTTCTTTTTGACATTCAGACTTAGTGTTTCCATCTGTTGTCCATCGAAGAGCTATGCTAGCCAATGCTCGTTCCGGTAGCTGTTGTCTTCTTAATTATTGATACAAACTTAGACAGTAGTTTTCTTGTGCATTGAATAACTTTATTTTGTTACAATATCAACTACAAGAGGGAGTCTGTAGCTTAAGGGGTAGTGAGCACGATCACAACCGAAGCGTACCTGATTCAAACTCCGAGGCTTACAGTTCGGAAGCAAATTTTTTTAGCTTGGAATTTTACGAACGGTAAAAGTAGACATCACCGTTCAGAAAACAACGGCAAACTACTGAACGTGTAAGTGGTACTTAGGAAATAAACGATTCGTTGATGGAGAAATAATGTAAAGGATATGCCACGATTTTCATTTTGTTCACTAACTACATGCAATTAAGCAGAAATAACATTTCTTCTTTCCTTCGTTCACGGAAACTGTCATTGATTTTGCTAACTTTGACCAAACAAATTCGAATTGATGCGTCACTAGACAGACCCTTTACCAACCTGGCAGCCCTCCGTGTACGATGACAAGAAAAGGTTATCTATTAACGTCAGCCATGATTAACAAGTGGGTACAAGGGTTGACTGTTCAAATTATCTACAGGAATATTTGGTAATTTTCTGTGGATTCCATTTTCTTCAGAAATGAAAACTGATCTTGATTTGACAACATAACAACTGGTTAGTTATGATTCTCGAAACCAGAAACTTTTTTTTTATTATTTTGTACTTTTGTGAAGTGTCTACACAGAATGCTGGGAGAAACAAGAAAATACTGGTTTAAAAATTAAGACATCGGGAAAATAGTGGGTACAACATCAGTACTGAACTGTATCAAGAAATGGAAAAATAGTGGGTACAACATCAGTACTGAACTGTATCAAGAAATGGAAAAATAGTGGGTACAACATCAGTACTAAACTGTATCAAGAAATGGAAAAATAGTGGGTACAACATCAGTACTAAACTGTATCAAGAAATGGAAAAATAGTGGGTACAACATCAGTACTGAACTGTATCAAGAAATGAAAATAGTGGGTACAAAATGTACTGACTGTTCAAATTATGTACAGAATCATTGAACTTATCAGAAAGGATTCCATCAGTATGAACTGATCAAGAAATGAAAATGGGTACTGATCTACTGAACATGTACAGAAATGAAAAAGATGGGTACAAATCAGTACTGAACTTATCAAGAATAGAAAATAGTGGGTACAACATCAGTACTAAACTGTATCAAGAAATGGAAAATAGTGGGTACAACATCAGTACTGAACTGTATCAAGAAATGGAAAAATAGTAGGTACAACATCAGTACTGAACTGTATCAAGAAATGGAAAAATAGTGGGTACAACATCAGTACTGAACTGTATCAAGAAATGGAAAAATAGTGGGTACAACATCAGTACTAAACTGTATCAAGAAATGGAAAAATAGTGGGTACAACATCAGTACTGAACTGTATCAAGAAATGGAAAAATAGTGGGTACAACATCAGTACTGAAAATGTATCAAGAAATGGAAAAATAGTGGGTACAACATCAGTACTGAACTGTATCAAGAAATGGAAAATAGTGGGTACAACATCAGTACTGAACTGTATCAAGAAATGGAAAAATAGTGGGTACAACATCAGTACTGAACTGTATCAAGAAATGGAAAATAGTGGTACAACATCAGTACTGAACTGTATCAAGAAATGGAAAATAGGTAAACATCAGTACTGAACTGTATCAAGAAATGGAAAATAGTGGGACAACATCAGTACTGAACTGTATCAAGAAATGGAAAATAGTGGTACACATCAGTACTAACTGTATCAAGAAACAACAAATGAAGTGGTTACATAAACAGATAACCAACAGACCTCAAAGAGCAATGCTACTCCGATACAAAGAATACAAAGCAAAGGGCCGGCCACGCAAAAGGTGGACCTCAGAGATAACAGAGGCGACAAATGACACTGTTTATGAAGAGTACACAAAAGCCCGTTCTATAAATCTCCTCTTATCCCGACACTGAGGCATAACAGGATTGGAGAAAAGACGATACTTTTGTTATTTATTTATAATAGTTGCTTTCAATTCTAATTTCATTATATTAATATTTTAATTTTTCCATTTTAATTTATTTTACTGCTGTTTCAATCTTCATACTTATTAGAATAGACTGTGTAAAACTTAAGGCAACTTGCTTTTATTCATTTATGTATTTTGTAAAACTATAGTACTTTGTTTGTACGTGTTTCACTACTCTATTATTGTGTTGTTTCAAATATAGAAGAACAATTCTTCTTGTTTCCTGTCTCTACATTTATTCTAGTTTTTTCTTAACCTCAAACTTGTGTTACTCATTATTATACAAATTGTTTTCTCAATAATAAGGATATATCTACATTCACCACGCCTATGGGTGACAAGCTCCCTGTGAGTGCGGGTTCAATTCCGCGGGCTGGCAGAAAAGCCACAGGTTCACCAGATTCACGGTGTTCGTGGCACCGAACCGAAGGGTTACGATGTCCACGGCATCGAGCCGAAGTGCTGAAAGCTCAAGTGCTTCTGGATCAGTAAAAAAAAAATATACATTCACCAGACAACTTAAATATATATATATACATATTCATTATCTTTATATAGCGTGGCATCGGAAAGAACAGCCAGAAGCCAATGCTTCAGTCTTTCATCATCATCACCTTTCAACTCCCATCGGAGCACAGGTCTTCAACAAACTTCTTCCATCTCTTCCTCTCTCTTGCCATCCCTTCCAATTCTTTCCATGTTTTGCCTATCCTCTTTATATCCGCCTCCTTCTCCAGGTCTGCCTAGGCCTTCCCTACTCCTCTTTCCCTGCGGGTTCCAAAACAATGCCTGTCTTGCGATGCTTCCGGTCGGTCTTCTCAATGTATGTCCTATCCATCGCCAGCGTCTTTTCCTGAGCTCCTTCTCCACTGGTATCTGCTTTGTTCTCTCCCTGAGTTCCTCGTTTGTAATCTTATCATACCATCTCAATTCCTCTATCCTACGTAAACATCCATTTACGAAGGTCTGCAGTTTTCTGATAGTTTCCTTTGTGGTCTTCCATGTTTCTGAGCCATAGAACAGCACTGACTTCACATTTGACTGGAAAATTCTCAGTTTTGTGTTTGTTTTGATCTCCTTGCCTTCCATATCTTACTCAATGCAATAAAGTTCCTCCTTGCTTTTTGTATTCTTATCTTAACATCTTTGTTTGTTCCTCCTTCTGTGTCTATGTTGCTTCCAAGGTATGTGTATTATTCTACATCCTGCAGTGCTGTTTCCTCCAGCATAATCTGGTTTACATTTGCAGCATTTATTCTCATGACCTTGGTCTTCCCCTGTGTATTTTCAAACCTAGCTGCTGAGACTTATTATTTAAGGTATTCATTTTGTCTTTAATCTGTGCGTGGTTGTGAGACAGCAAAGCCAGATCGTCTGCAAAATCCAGGTCCTCCAGTTGTTTCACAAGTGTCCATTGTATTCTCCCTCTGTTATCCGTTGTTGATTTCATGATCCAATCTATGGCCAGCAAGAACAGGAATGGTGATAACAAGCATCCCTGCCTCACCCCTGTTCTTATCTCAAAGGATTCCGTCAGTTGGCCCTCGTGTATGACTCTGCATTTCATTCCTTCATACGTTTTCTTTATTAGGTTTGCAATCTTGGGTGGAACTCCATAGTGTATTAATAGTTTCCACAATGATTCCCTATCCAGACTATCAAACGCCTGCTTCAGTCTTTGCTATGTGATTTTTTAGAAGAATTGAGCGTATTTCTAGCTATCTATCTGAGTGAAATTTATTTCTACAGTAACGGCTTTTAGTTCAAACAAGTCTCAATTTTGGTACCAGAAAAGCAATGAGAAATAAAGACGGCCGACGTGATGTTGACCACATCATTCATTGTATGCCAATGTGCAATGAAATATACTTGTATGAAACCGTATTCTCAATACATCTCATGATTTAAAAAAAACGATTCCTCTTTATATCTATATCTTCCCCATGTCGTGTTTGTTCCCTAAGGCTTCCATGAGTGATCTCTATTGCTGTCTTTCTGCTGTGTTTCTACAAATATTGTTTTCCACGTCAGGCCATAATCTTTCCACTCTCTGTCTACAATTATGGAGACTTTCTTTCGGGTTTGATTTCCCTCCTTCATGAATATATTTTCTGATTGATCTCATTCCATTCATCTTAAGTAACAAAGGTTCAACATCTTCTGCTTCGGTTTTCATGACTGACTTATTTTTACAGGAATGGGTTGTCAGTCCATTGCTCAAACCTAAACTTGGAGAACACGGAAACCCCATTTTGTCTACCCTCTATCCTTCAATGAAATCGGACATGGGTGTCCATATCAGGACAAAGCCAGTATATCTTTCCGGATCATGGAGGTCTCTAATCTCTCCACCACTACAAGATAGTGATTTTGTGAGTGGGGTAGTGCGTATTTCTTCATCTTCTTTTCTCTCATCATGTTTTGTTTCACAGTATCAGGATACGAAGAGATTTTTAGAACGGACTTTTGTGTGCGCTTCATAAATTGTGTTTTTCACTGCCTCTGTTCTTGTTGAGGTTCACATGTTGCATGGACCGCTTTTTGCTTTGTATCGACTATATCTGAGTAGCAATGCTCTTTGAGGTGCACTGTCTGTTGGTAATCTGTTTATGTGTCCAAACCATTTAATTTGTTGTTTCTTGATGAAGTCTAGTACTGATGTTGTACCTACTTTTTACCAGATGTTTTCATTTCCAAACCGGTCTTTTCGTGATACTCCCAGCATTCTGCGTAGACACTTCATCTCTGTCTTGACTAGTTTTCTTCTATCATTTGTTGTCAGTGTCCAGGTTTGGCACTGATAGCATAATATCGGGAGAACGATTGTGTTGTACAATGCTCTTTTCTTGTTCATGGTGACACGTTTGCATTTCAAAATGAGTACAATTTGATCCTATTTGCTTTATTGAATTTTGTTGGATTTTGTTAGTTATTCTTCCATTTGCTGAACAAAATGCTCCCTATGTAAGTACAGTCTTTGACTTGCTTTTATTGATGTGTGTCGATGGAAATATTGGTATGAGTTTTTTTCTAGTGAATGTCATTACTTCAGTTTTGTCAATGTTTATTATCATATTATATTCATTGCATGTTAACTGGAGTCTGTTAATGTGCTGTTGTAGCTGTTTATTTGTTGTTGATATGATTGCCTGATCGTCGGCCAAAAAGAAATTAGGTTACGAGTTCCCAAGGTTGTTCCTTCACTGGTGTTATCTATTTGACAGATTTGATCGATATATGCTATGAACATATATCGGTTTTCACGGACATAAAAACAATTTTTTTTTTAAATCCTGAAAAACTGAAAATGCTAATGTTGAAAAAAGATCAAACAGAAAGAAATTTGATATTTTTTAATTTAAAAAAACTGACAATGCTGAAAACCAACCTGTATTGAAAGGTTTAGGGTAAGCGGTGAAGATAATATTATTCGATGGGAAACATTAAGTTGATGCACAAAAAACATAGGGCAAGACACACCACCATGGCAATGAACGACGTGTTGAAAATTCATTACAACCTACCATCGTTGGGGAAATATCCCTTAATCGATCAATCAATATGCTTTGGAGATAGTAATAAAACATTGATCTCTCTCTTGCCTTTATCCCGGGTTGGGGCATTGGCCCTCAACCAACTCATGTCAAGTCTTCCTATCTGTAGCTATCTCCTGTAGCTCAATAAAACATTGATACTTATAGAAAATTGTGTGTGTTATTATTGTTTGGTTACTTCTATTATTTCTTCGTTAGTGATTGATTGGGTCTTTCTGTGGCTAAGTGGTTAAGCCCTTTGCCTTGTGAGACGAAGGTCGGGTTCGAGTCCGACCACGCCGTTCTGTTCACGAGTGCAGTTTTTTTTTTTTTTTAACCTAGGATTGTTGCTGGAGCTACAGAGTTCGTGCTTTGTGCAATACTCTCGGCAGGTGGCGTGCCATTTCTGCTGAGAGGGACTGAGCCATATGGGGTAAAACCCGGTGCAATGAAGTCAATCCTTCGGCTCTAAAACCCTTAAAATCCTCTTCTTTTCAACGAATGGGCAATGGGCAAAATAGACAGAGCCCCCTTTAAACACATGATCACTCCAAATCCAAAAGATGCCATAAATCACCTTACACGGCAAGAAAAGTAAATATATTCTGTCTTTGGAGACAACATGTGCCACTGAATGCTCATCTACGTCGCCCACAACTCTGACCTGTAAATTCATTGCCATAGCCTCAAGTCGAAGGACAAATGTTCAGATAACTGCTGGATTGGAAAAGTATTAAAGTGAGATTTTCTCTTGTGAATCTCAAGTTCTGAATATTAGTATCAACGAAGACAATTTCCTCTACGAAATACTTGTTAATATCTAAAATGTGTTTACTGACGAAAGATTGGCTTCGTGAAGAAACAGCACGACACCTATCGAAATTATTGAACAAAGCACGAGCTCTGTAGCTCCAGTAGCAGTTCTAAGTGATCTCCAAAACACATTTTTTTACTCGTGTACTGAGCGACGTGATCTAGATTCGAATCACCAATCTTCAGAAAACACTTCAAACTGTTTACCCACTTTGTCATAGAGACCAGAACCTGTTCGCGTACGTTAAATCTGTTGCTAGGTGTCTCTGTGGCGTAGAGGTTAGGTACTCGTCTCTCGTACCGAAGGTATCAGGCTCTGCTCCATCGTGGAGACATCTGGATATTTTTCCAGAGATCCCTGATCTCAGTGTAGGTGAGATTGAGTTCCTAGTCCTATAGGAGATGGATGATAAAACGTAGGTCCCGTGATAAATTCGAGAACTTAAGAGAACCCTTGGCAGTTCAAAATAAAATCGAGAAGATCAGGCTGGAAAACCTCTGCCCGATGAAAATTCATTAGAAAAAGATTTAAAATAAAATCCCTACAAAATATCTTCACCATCTTCGAAATTACACCGGGAGCCCTCGCCGGTGCAACGGAGTTCTTTCACTGCAGTTGAGATGTTCCTGTGTAAGAAGGAGATCAGAGCACACATGGTTACTCACCAAAGTGGAATGATAATGATAATATGAATCAATCAATAAATCAAATCTGTTCTACTAGTAATATTAAAAATACTCAGACTGCAAATGACATAAATGGTATATTAATTGAATAAATTCTTGGGTTTAATAGTTAGAAGCAGTGAATACGGCCACGGTTTCAAAAATGCAACATAAAAAATTTTGCTAAGAAAATATTCGTATCTTGTATCTTTCACATGTAAAGTACATTTATTATGCATGTGACGGTGTCTGTAATATCTAATGTTTAAGAACAGTCTCAATTCTGACGTTTGTTGCTTGATAAAGGTCTTTTAGTCGAAACGTCGCTGTATCTACATTACTTTGTTTCAACGAGTTTCGTCTTTTCGACATAGTTCTACTGCAGTCTTCCTTATATACATATAAAAAATAAATACGAAATTATAAAAACTATCTCACCTTTAGGCGACAAAAGGGGTATGTGTCTTGTACAGTGAATCGTATATTTTATATTGTATTTTCACATAGACAATTTGATTCTATGTCATTTCGTAGAATTACCTATCCATGGATTAGGTATTTCATTTTTGAACTGCATTGTTTCCACGTTGGATTATGTGTCGCATTTGGTTTACATACGTCCTGGGGTGGAACATAAATTATGATTCAAAGTAATTTAATTATTATCACGTACGATCATGCTGGACAGTTTCAAATTAGAAATGTATTCGTGTGTGTGTTTTCTTGATGTTTAAAATATAATTTCGTACGACATTTCAAAACGTATTATAAAAATAATAATAATAAGATTTCTTGGTTACTTTGCCAACAGTTTCCGTGTCGACTCTTTTTATAAGGTAATTTGTGTTTGAACTGTTGCCATGGTAATACGTACTCACAGAGCAGAGAAAAAATAAGCACCATTCTATAACTACTTAAAATAAAGTGAACAAACAAAGTGAAAATAAAGTGAAAAATGGAACAATAAAGTGTGAAATAAAAGGAAAAATAAAGTGAAAAATAAAGTGAAAAATAAAGTGAAAAAAGGGGGAAATGAAACAAATAATGGTTCTTGCGGCAAAAATTAGGCAGCTTCGTTTCACACCATTACTAACAATCCATCAAAAATGGCAGTTTTTGAAATATTTTGATACGATTTGATCGATATCAGCATCAACTGAACCTCTGTCTCTAGCTTTAAGAAAACAGAGGCCTCTGTTTGTTATCTTCTGTCTGATTGTTTGGTCTGTCACATTTGAAAATATATTTTGCTTTACTATATTTTTATATTTGTCATGAAGGCATGATTTACTTATTTATTTAACATAGAATATATAATATCTTGAATCTCCTTCTTCTTGTGTCGTCATATTGTTACCGGGTTGGTACACAGTGTCGTGTTTTTCTATTTTAGACTTGCGTAACCCTAGTGAGTTGGGTGATAGCTATATGTTCTTTTTTACAGGATTCTCTTATGCAATATATCCATCTTTTTCGTGGTCTTTCTCTAGCCTTCTTTCCTGATGTTCTGTTGTAGAAGATTCTGTACAGTGGAGTTTTTATGCCATCTTTTTAAGTGGCTGAACCACTTCAATCTTTGTTTCTCAATGTAATTCAAGCAATAATACGTGCATTTCTTTCTTTCTTGTACAGATTCGATGACTGTCTTGTCTTGTGTTGTTTGTAACTTTTCGTAGACATCGCACTTCACATGTAGTTATCATTGCAACTGTGCTTTGCTCATTGTCAATGTTTGGTCTGGTAACATACAGTAGGCATGAAAACGCTGTTGATCATCTGTAGTTTAGTGGTCAGTTAGATGTTTGAGTGTCTTTAAAATTGAGCTAAATGTAATTCTAGAATTATAATATATATTCCTATCGACCTACTTTACATAGGACCCGCAAGTAATTTCTCCATACCGCTCTGTCCTGGGCAACTCGCTCAATCTCTTCCATAGAAATGAGCCCGATAATGTCTAGAATACAATCATGAAATGTGGTATACTTTTTGCTACAACACAGGTTAAAAACGAAGTTTCTGTCCCCTAACACCAAGGTCACAATATACAAAACTGTAATAATATATGTGTGGTCAAATATGATTCTCCTGTATTAAACATCACTCAAGTATTTACCGTCTTATCATCGAAGTTGCATTTCATGGTTCTCTAACCAGTGTTGTTCTTTGTTATGAAGGTATAATCTGTCAGAATTGTGCCTGTCCACCTATTGATGTCTGACACCATTACTACAACACCCAAAGATCAAGATGGAAGTGAAAAGACAGATGAAAAAAGTATTTTCCTACCAACACTTTGTTACCAGTGCCAGACTTGGTCTCTGACAGCAGCACACCACAGAAAACTCACCAAGTGCGAAATTAAATGCTTGAGGAAGGCAGTGGGGGTCACCAGGAACGATAGACTACGAAAGGTGGACATCAGAAGCAGAATGGGCATAACTTCATGCACCGAATACATTGAAAGACAACAAATGCCGTGGTTTGGACATTTAATGAGAATGGAATACAACCAGCCACCAATAACAGCATACAATCAAAATAGATCAAGTACTAGAGACAAGGGAAGACCAAGAAAAAGATGGCTAGACAATATCAAGACCACACTAATTTAACACGGATATAGCACAACATGGACAACTCATTTGACCCTGGAACGCAAATTAAAGCTACCACCCCAACGCTTAACGACAAGAGTGGACAACCAATTCTATCATCCTTCTGGAACAGACAGACAATAGACCTATTGATATTTCCGTCTCACTTGTTTCTCTTTGTCTGTCCTTGCTCTCCTACATTCTACCTCCCTGCCAAAATGGTTTTCAACAAAGTGTAATGTCTTTTAATGTTACAAAAATATCTTACTTGTCTAATTTCTATTTCAGTGATTGGTTCTCTTTCAACTTCTAGTCGTTGAAGTACTTATTTATTAGTTTTCATTTCTTTCTCAGACACTTGTTCTATTCTTCTGTATATCCATATTTCACAAGCTTCAATTCTTCTTTCCATCTGTTTCTTACTTGCCCACGTTTCCGCTACATTCAACAATGATGAATATATGTATCACTTGACAAACATTACATTTTGTGACGCCGAGTGGTTACCGGGGCCCAAATTTGGGGTGTAAAGAATAGAACCACTGTTACCTACCAGGCATGTCGTAAGAGGCGAGTATGGAGGTTTGGCTGAAATCGGATGCACATGTCCTAAATGTGTAGAAGTTTATGCGTTTAGGGGCCTACCAAACCAATGTGCAACGTATATACATTCTTGGCAAAGATCAAACATATCACAAAGAGTGATTAAAATTGGTGGTAAAGAACGAACGCAAAGAAGAAGAAGATTACATTTTGGGTAGTTACTATTTGTTTGAATAATTAAACACTTTTCGTGTTATTAAATATGTTCTTTGACATTACCAATATCAAATAACTATGTTCATTGGATGCTTCACTTTGTTTAATTATACGGTAGACAGTTTCCAGGATATTGTAGTAGCTCTTCAATAAACAGTTTCCCTAAACATATTATATAGTATTCCTTCAATGATGGAACAATTATGTGGTCTGTTTTATTTCAATTGTGATCTGTGTTATTTTTATACAGACACCAACAAAAACATAAAATAAATATCAACATTATACTTGACGTCATGAGGATCCATGTGGCTGAATGTATTAGAGTGTTCAATTCACTGTGAGACCCTGGATTTTTTTCTGCTGTGAACATAAATGAAAAATCCTAACCTGAACAGCTTTTCATTTTTTACTCTAAACAGTTTTGTTCATTTGCTATTTGTTATTTATAAAGACGAGCGTCTGGCCCAATGAATTAGAGCACGGACTCTATTTTCGTGACATCCGAGTTATATACCTGTTATGGTCAAGGAGTTGTTTTTTTCTGTCGGGGAAATAAAGAAAACTTCTAACCTGAACAGTTTTTCGGTGACTGCACTAACCATGCGACCATTAAGTTCCTCAGGTTCATGTCCCTTCCTCAGGTTCATGTCCCTCTCGGTTCCTCACACCGTCATAAAGAAATGGTAACACAGGCGGGTTTTTTAAATAAAAGGTAGGGCATCTGTTCAAATTGAACACATTACAGAAACATTTGTAGTGTAAAATTGATAGAAATAGGCTGAAAAGCTGCTGTCCAGGCTAAAATTCTTTAATGACAACTAAAATTAAATTCCTACAAATGTTCACCATCCCCAAAATTACATTAGGAGCCTTTTCCGATGCTATAAAATTGGTGCTCTGTTACTGCAATCTCCCTGTGTAAGAAAGAGATTGGAGTACTTATTGTTATTTCATTGGAATACAACGGTGATAGTCCTATCAGTTAATCAATCAATCACTCTTCGGATATCGATAGCTGCTTGTTCATTATTTTATTGCATATTCCTTCAATAACAGTATAAATGAGATATTAATTATTGTGTTCTCATTCATCATACAACCGCTAAATATCTGAAGTATTTCCTCCTCTATTTTCTTATCAATCTAAATCTCCAACACATCAGCTATGTACACGCCATTTAAACAAATGTGTAGTAAGAATACAGTAAGGAAACATGGGGAGAAGAATGGAGTCTGTGAAATGTGAATGTACAGAAGAATAAGCGGAGTGTCATGGAAATAGAAAAAAAACTAATAAACAGATACTTCAACATCAAAGAGGGAAAAGAGAGAGCTGCTTGGGGAGACAGAAATTAGATAATTGACATATTTTGAACACATTAAAAACATGAAACCCTGTTCAAAATCATCTTGAAAAGAAAGGTAGAAGGTAGGAAATCAAGGGGGGGAAAGATACAATTGGGAGGGGAAACATTAGAAAGTAGGAAGGGAAAAGTGTGCAAGAGATAAATCTTTTAGAGAAAAATACGACCAACCGTCGATGTAGTGACGGTATATTTATTTTTTTTTCCGATCCAGAAGCACTTGAGCTTTTCAGCTCTTCGGCTCGATGCCATGGACATCGTAACCCTTCGGTCCGGTGCCACGAACACCGTAAATCTGGGGAATCTGTGGCTTTTTTGCCATCCCGCGGAATTGAACCCGCACACACAGAGAGATAGTCACCGTAGTCCAACGCGCCACGAACACGCTGGGCAGACGGGCTATACATTGATTAAATAATAACGTTGAGTATTTCAACGGGTTCAACAAAAGAGAATACGCACTAAGGAAAACCTGAAATAAACTTTACTGAATTATTCCATACAATTCCATAGAAGAGATTAAACAAGTTACCCAGTATAGATTTGTATGAAGAAATAGCATGCAGGTCATATGTAAGGCATACCAGTACGAGAGAATAATAAAAATTGTATTCGATAAACATGTTATTTGATGCTTTGTATAGCCTATTTTTATTCATTTTCTTTTTTTTTCCTTATAACTTTTTTCTACGTTTACCATCGTTAGTATGCATATTTCTGTCCCGGTGGACCACAGAACAGTGCCATTGGATAAATACTTCCCAGCTTTGTTGGTGACTGTAAATTGTGATGTGAAAGAGATAGTCTCTGTTACCATAATTGTTTTGTTTTATATTATCATAATACGTTTTAGATTTCTTTGTTTTGTACTTGAAGACTGCCTGAATTCAGCTCTAAGATATTGAAGATTTCTCGTTCATATTAACTCGTTTCTAACCAAACAACAACAAAATGAATGCGTGGGGGCTTAAAATTTGGTTTGTGGAGTTGAATCTCTATTAAGTTACGTAGCCTGTCTATGGGCATAGATCAAATTTAACAACCAAAATATTGACAGTTGAGTAGCCACAAGAGATCAAGTTCACGATATACGCTGGAGTGTGGCCTCTTTTACAATGCCGTTGCTGTTTGCTGTGTTGTATTTCTGGCCAGATCGTTTTTATTTGCTGTGCTTTTATTATGGTATGAGTGCTTGACGTCAGCTTAATGCACTTTTAGGCGGATGAGATATATTTTGTTAATATGAAGATGAAAAATTGCCAGAAGGTACGAAGACATATTGTGATCGTAACTGTACAGATGAATTATGTATGTTTTAAATTTTATGAAAATTGGAGAAAATAAAAAGTTAAAAACGCAAAGATTCTAGTCAATGCTTGACTTCTTCCAAAATATTTGGTTTATTCGTGTTTGAAATTATGTTATGTGATTGATCTTTTATTCGTTTTGCCCAGTGGCGGTTCGTGATCATTTTTGTTGGTGGGGCCAGACAGATATTTTCGGATAAATCATGGTTTCGGTTAGGATATATTTTAATGTATAAAATAATAAATACACGTTACACCTTATTTTTGGTGGGCTCGGCCCCACTGGCCCCTAATGACGAGCCGCCACTGGTTTTGCCTACCCTCTTTTATTCCTCTACCTTTGAACACTGGTCTTACATTTAATCACCTGTTTCTGATACGACTAGGAACTTGATCTTGTCTACACTATGATCAAGGTTCACTCTAAAATAGTGCTTTTACTTCAAAGGGGAGTCTATCCGAGAAATGTCGGAATGTGAGAACACTCACGAAACTCATCAATAAAAAAAGATATATTTTGTAGATACAGGTAAGAAGAGTTATGTTTAAGTAGTAGAAACAAAACGACGTAGCAAAGCAAATTGCTGACTTTTAAAGACAAATTCGCCCGTGTGGTGCCGGGACCCACAAGGGAAACAAAGAATAGTACCACTGCAACCCACAAGGCATGTCGCAAGAGGCGACTCGGGTATGGGATTAGGAAGCTACCTAGTAAATAAAAAGCGTCGCAGAGATCGGATGTGCTGACCTACTTGTAGGCACATAACTAGCACAACGTACAATCGCTCTTAGACTCAGATCATATATAAATCACACAGAGTGGTTAACAAGTGGTCGATATGGAGCGTTCGAAGAAGGACGAAGAAAGGCAAATTTACGTGTTTGAAATATACATTTATGTCTTGCAAACATCAAATTTACTTGTTTGAAATATACATTTATGTCTTGCAAACATCAAATTCACTTGTTTGAAATATACATTTATGTCTTGCAAACACCAAATTTACTTGTTTGAAATATACATTTATGTCTTGCAAACATCAAATTTACTGGTTTGAAATATACATTTATGTCTTGCAAACATCAAATTTACTTGTTTGAAATATACATTTATGTCTTGCAAACATCAAATTTACTTGTTTGAAATATACATTTATGTCTTGCAAACATCAAATTTACTTGTTTGAAATATACATTTATGTCTTGCAAACATCAAATTTACTTGTTTGAAATATACATTTATGTCTTGCAAACACCAAATTCACTTGTTTGAAATATACATTTATGTCTTGCAAACATCAAATTTACTTGTTTTAAATATACATTTATGTCTTGCAAACATCAAATTTACTTGTTTGGAATATACATTTATGTCTTGCAAACACAAATTTATTGTTTGAAATATACATTTATGTCTTGCAAACACCAAATTTACTTGTTTGAAATATACATTTATGTCTTGCAAACACCAAATTTACGTGTTTGAAATATACAATTATGTCTTGCAAACATCAAATTTACTTGTTTGGAATATACATTTATGTCTTGCAAACACCAAATTTACTTGTTTGAAATATACATTTATGTCTTGCAAACATCAAATTTACTTGTTTGAAATATACATTTATGTCTTGCAAACATCAAATTTACTTGTTTGAAATATACATTTATGTCTTGCAAACATCAAATTTACTTGTTTGAAATATACAATTATGTCTTGCAAACATCAAATTTACTTGTTTGAAATATACATTTATGTCTTGCAAACACCAAATTTACTGGTTTGAAATATACAATTTATGTCTTGCAAACATCAAATTCACTTGTTTGAAATATACATTTATGTCTTGCAAACATCAAATTTACTGGTTTGAAATATACATTTATGTCTTGCAAACACCAAATTTACTTGTTTGAAATATACATTTATGTCTTGCAAACATCAAATTTACTTGTTTGAAATATACATTTATGTCTTGCAAACATCAAATTTACTTGTTTGAAATATACAATTATGTCTTGCAAACACCAAATTTACTGGTTTGAAATATACAATTTATGTCTTGCAAACATCAAATTTACTTGTTTGAAATATACATTTATGTCTTGCAAACATCAAATTTACTTGTTTGAAATATACATTTATGTCTTGCAAACATCAAATTCACTTGTTTGAAATATACATTTATGTCTTGCAAACATCAAATTCACTTGTTTGAAATATACATTTATGTCTTGCAAACATCAAATTTCCTTGTTTGAAATATACATTTATGTCTTGCAAACATCAAATTTCCTTGTTTGAAATATACATTTATGTCTTGCAAACACCAAATTTCCTTGTTTGAAATATACATTTATGTCTTGCAAACACCAAATTTACTTGTTTGAAATATACATTTATGTCTTGCAAACACCAAATTCTGTATAATTTAGACACATTTCTTATTATAAAATAGAAATCGTTTACTTGAAATTAGAATTATTTCTATGGAAAAAAATATATATTTATTTGTACCCATTAACCCTTTGAAAACGACCGGGCCACTATAGTGGTCGACCATATATAGCGACAAAGCCGATTAGGCCACTATAGTGGTCATGTTACAAAGCGATCTGAATGGCTATTATTTAAATAAAACTAGCCAATGAAATGCTTAGATATATTCTTTGCGAGTTTAGTCATCCATTTTGGAATGTATTATGCTTATTTACATTACGTTTGGCAGAAGGGATTATTTATTGTGAATATTTGTCTGTAACTATCGAATATTTCAATCATGGCTAGTACTGAGTTTAATGAGGTATAGTTTTGTTGCTCTGATGTCAGTGAAATGGATAATTAAGAGCTAGATAATAACTCTAGTTCAAGTGAAAACGAATGTTCTGAAATAGTAATTTTCTTGTAATTTAAGCATGGAATAAAATCCTATTTATTTTAGTACAATTTACTTTTTTATTGTTTAGTATTTCAAAAAATGTATTGTTGAGAATATTTTTTATGAAAACAAAACTGAAAATTAACGGATCTAATCGTCACAAAACATGAACAATTAACTGGAAAGATTCATGAATAATACTTCAGTATATTCTCTCTAAGAATATATATATACATATATATATATATATATATATATATATATATATATATATATATATATATAGTGGCTGCTGGTCATTAAGGGCAATGGGGCCTTGCCACACAAAAATAATGTATAACGTGTATTTATTATTTTATAAATTAAAATATAGCAACAAAAACCATGATTTATGCGGGGAAAAATGTCTGGCCCCACCAAAAGAAAAATAATCACGAGCCGCCACTCATAAGAAATATATATATACTTTTCTAGACTTGCTTATGGTTATATTTCTTTTAGAATATTTAAAATTATCACAGTACTCATTTCTGTTTTCTAAAAAAAATGGCTCCATTTTGCTCTGTCCTAATAGGGTTAAACATACCAAGGCTTGGACAGACGACAACTAGAACAGGGGAAACCATCTTATACCCAGGAAGAGACGACGGAAATCATTCAGCAGGAGTTGCACTAATAATAAGGAAGGGATTGAATAAACATCTCTTAGAGTGGCACCTGATTAATGAAAGATTGTTGAAAGCCCGATTTAATGGGAAACAAGGAAAGCTAACTATCATTCAATGCTATGCACCCACTAACGAAGCCGAAGAAGAGGACAAAACACATTTTATAGAAGGTTACAGGAAATAGTGGACAAGGTTCCAGCTCAGGACGTTTTGTGCATAATGGGAGACCTAAACGCAAAGTTGGAAACAATAACAGACACAGAGAAGCAATAATGGGGAAAGAAGGATGTGGCACTGCAAATGAAAATGGAGAAATGTTGAGCAATTTTTGTCTAGAAAACAGACTGATCATCGAGGACATTGTTTCCACACAGGACCATACACAAGTACACATGGATATCCCCAATTGGAAGAGATGAAAACCAGATAGACCACTTTATGATCAACAGTAAATGGCGAAAGACATTACTTGATGTAAAGGTGAAAAGAGGAGCTGACGTGGGCAGCGACCACACCTTGTCGTTGCCATGATCAGGCTCAAACTCAAGAAAACATATATACAAGCCAAGACAAGAACAGAATACTTTAATGTTAACCTATTAAAAGACAGAGAGATTTCTACAAAATATATAGTGGAACTAAAGAACAGATTTCAAATCCTGTCAGAGCAGTCAGACACAACACCAACTGAAAGTATCCAAGAAAAATGGAATGCGATCAAAGGCACATATAAAATAGTTAGCAGTAGTGTACTGGGAACCAGTAAAGGACAACATAAAGAGTGGATAAGTGGCCAGACCTTAGAATACATCCAAAAGCGAAAGGAGAAAAAAATCTCATCAATAGCATTAGATCAGAACGTAAAAAAGATAAGGCAAGAAAAGAATATACAGAACTAAACAAAATGGTAAAAGAAGTGCTAGAACAGACAAGAGACAATTTATGGAAAAGACAGCAGAAATAGCAGAAAAAGCTGCTAAAGTACATGATCTGCACACACTGTACAAGATTACCAAACAATTATGCGGAGGTAAAGACACAACCATAACATGCCAGTCAGAAACAGCCTAGGACAACTGTTGACAACAGAGCAGGAGCAGGATATGAGATGGACATCCCACTTTGAAGATGTGCTAAACAGACCTGATCCTGAACATCCACCGGATATCCCACCGGCCGCACAGGATATTGATATCAACCACAAATTGCCAGAAAAGCAAGAAATAGTAAAAGCTATTGGATCCTTGAGAAACAACAAGCACCGGAAATGATGAAATGACAGCAGAGCTTTCAAGATCGATCCCATCTTAGCTGCAAACATATTAGAGCCATTGTTTGCAGATATCTGGGAGAAAGAAGAATTGCCTAAGGATTGGACTAGGGTACTGTGGTGAAAATCCCCAAGAAAGGAGACCTAACAGATTGCAATAACTGGAGAGGAATCACGTTGCTTTCAATCCCAAGTAAGATATTCTGCAAAATTGTCATAATGCGAATACAAGAAGCAGTAGACAAGTGTCTACGAATGGAGCAAGCAGGATTTAGGAAAGGAAGAGGAACAAATGAACACATATTTACCCTGCATAACATTTTAGAACAATGTAGCGAGTGGCAAAGGACTATATATATCAACTTCATAGATTTTGAAAAGGCATTCAACAGCGTCCACAGAGACAGCCTATGGAAGATACTGAGACAATACGGCGTACCGCAGAAGCTTGTCAACATCATAGCCCTCTTCTATAAAGATTTCTCCTGCAACCTAAAGAATTCCAACAAAACATTCCCAGTAAAATCTGGTGTAAGACAGGGATGCGTAATGTCCTCTCTTTTGTTTAGTATTACAATTGACTGGGTGCTAAAAATGCCATAAAACAACAAGCACCAAGAGGAATAAGATGGACCCCTTTCGAGAAGCTTGAGGACCTGGACTTTGCAGACGATATAGCCCTGGTGTCACACAAATATGAACATATACAAGAGAAAAGTACAATACTTCACAGCACGGCAAAGACAGTAGGCCTCAAAACAAACACAGGAAAAACAAAAATTATGACAAACAGTGAAATCCAACAACCAGTAATGTTAGAAGATGAAACACTGGAAAGGGTTGAGCAGTTTACATATCTTGGTAGCGTACTGACACTAAATGGTGGCACAGAGGAAGATATAAAATCACGTCTGAGTAAGGCCAGAACCGCTTTTGCCAGAATGAAACCAGTATGGAAGTCCAAAATCTACAATAGGACCACAAAGCTTAAACTCTATAAAGCATTGTTTTGCCAGTTTTGCTCTACGGATCGGGTGTTGGAGGATGACCAAAGGAGATACTAGCAGGCTGTCAGTTTTCCACCACTCTTGTCTTCGCAGAATCTTGGGAATCTTTTGGCCAGTAAAAATATCCAATAACCAACTACTCCAAGACACAAGACAAGAGGCAATGAATGACATACTCAAAAGAGAAGATGGAAATGGCTCGGACATGTTATGAGAATGAGACAAGAAATGCCTGCAAGGATAGCCCTCACTTGGACACCAGAGGAAAGAGAAAGAAAGGCAGACCACGACAACATGGAGGCGCATGATGGAAGAGGAACTGGACACCGCATCTCTGACGTGGGCTCTGCGCTGAAGGTTGCACGGGACAGGAGAGCATGGAAAGTCCTTTCTGAAGCCCCATGTGTCACTAGGCATGACGGGATTAAGTAAGTAAAAGTAATACCAAGGCTTCATCCGTTATTACACGTATGTGCATATATATACACGCAAAATCACTCACATACACAATGTCCCAATATTGATAAAGTAAAATGAGCTTGAACGAGAACAACAGTTGAAACTATCGCATTGAACGTAACATAATAGATACAAACAGACCGACCGTATCAGATTCAGTCATCCAGATTGTATACGCTCTGTTCATGAACAGTCTGCACGAATTGGTAATTGCTTGTTCGTGACTATAACAGATTTTACTTAACTTGCGAAGGCCTGTAAGTTTCCACTGTCTTTCAGTAAGCTGCGGAGTGTATGCTCCCCGATACTCATTGAAACTAGAAGGATATGCACATACAAGTACAGCCCTGACAGCCTCACCTATGACCACTCACAACTGGCACCATAGTGCAGTATATCTTTGATATAAAGAGATTCATTAGAGAAAATTAAAAATTTTAATTCCTGCAAAAACATCTTTAACATCTTCAAATTTACACGGGACCCTCGCTGGTGCTACGGAGCTCGTGCACTGCAGCTGGTATCTACCTGTATAAGAAAAGATCGGAACCCCCTTGGTACTCACCGAAGTGCAATGATGATGGTCCTATCAAACAATCAATCACGATGGTGCCTTAATCTATAATGATTGTTATGCCCATGTAATCGTTTCATCTAGCACAATTTACTTGTGCCTTTGTGGTGTCGTGGCGAAGTATAACGTGCTGGGAAAGTTCACTACTATGCGTTTCGGATATATATATATATATATATATATATATATATATATATATATATATATATGTGTGTGTTCAGAGACTGCTACATACAATACACATGTAGTGTCATTACCTATTCATACAATGCTATCATTATGTTACCAGTGAGAGACCTGGACGCAGACAACAAACGATAGGAGAAAACTCGTCACAACAGAGATGAAGTGTCTACGCAGAATGCTGGGTGTAACAAGAAGAGACCGGTTGAGAAATGAAGACATCAGGAAAAAGTGGGTACAACATCAGTACTAGACTTCATCAAGAAACAACAAATTAAATGGTTCGGCCACGTAAGCAGATTACCATTAGACAGTGCACCTCAAAGAGCAATGCTGCTCCGATACAATCGGTACAAAACAAAAGGCCGTCCACGCAAAAGATAGACCTCAGAGATAACAGAGGCGACGAAAGAGTATTTACAAAGCGCATACTAGGGCCCGTTGTAGAAATCTCTTCTTGACCTGACGCTGTGAGACAAACAGGATTCGAGAAAGAAAGAAAGAAAGAAAGAAAAGAAAGACAATGCTATCTTTATCTAACAAGCGTGCTATACGCATGTAGTATCCCTTTCTATTTATACGACGATGTCTTCATCTATCTAGATGGATATACACAAATAGTTTCCCTATCAATTCATACTACCTGTAAAATTATACTATTCTAATCTAAGAATCACATCATCATCAAGTTCCTGTCATTATCCATTGAAAGATCTTTGATTGATTCAAAAAACCACATTTATTCATTTATATATTTAATATAAGCGCCTTTATGTCAGAATATTGTGAGCTTAGAACACACGGAAATGTTTGCTTATGAATTATATTTATAGTCGTCTAGAGCAGAGTTTCCCAAACTGAGGTCCGCAAACCCCCGGGGCCCCGCGAAGTACTCACATGGTGACCTCAAGAGCTTAAAGAAATATTATGACCTTTGACATTTCAAACAGAAAAAATGTATTTTAAAATATGTATAAAACAGTGGTAAACTAGTTCCGCTGAAAAATCAAAGGATCCGGCCAGACCGGAGTCTAAATGTCTGACAGTGCAAAATGAAAGGTCATTTGAATTTTTCCGCAGTCTGAGACATTGGAGCCAGCTTGACTGTTGGTGTGGTGTAATAATAACTCCATCACTATAAGATTTTCATATATAGAAACTTTTGGTGTGGTGTAATAATAACTCCATCACTATAAGATTTTCATATATAGAAACTGTTGGTGTGATGTAATAATAACTCCATCACTATAAGATTTTCATATATAGAAACTTGTGGGATCCGTGGCAGTACAATTTATTTAAAAGGGGGTCCACTGTACTGCAAAGTTTGAGAACCGTTGGTCTAGAGAATGATATGAAAAGTGCAGCTACACTTATTTTGTCTTGTACCAACTCTAGATTCCTGTCAAATATGTCTATACTTTCATATTTAAGCATAGAAGTACATATAACATGTGACATATGCAGTTCGTAGCTGACAGCAGTGATGTTGATCCTTGTATGGTCTCAGGCAGAGTGAATTATGTCTGACTGGACAGTTCTTTGACGTTTTCCGTCATAAGCGCCTTAAGTGATGTTATTGCACCAGAGACCTAGCAAGATGAACGGTTTAATTTCATTTTGTTATGTAACATGTCACCACAACCACCAAAAGAGCATTGAACAACGCGATCTTTATCACGACACTATGTTATCAGTGCCAAACTTGGACATTGACCATCAAACGCAGAAGAAACCTGATCATGACAGAGATGAAATGTCTACGCAAAGTGATGAAGTATTCAAAAAGACCGCTTTAGGAATGAAAAAATCGACAAGAAATGAGTACAATAATAGTACTGAACTTCATCAAATAACAACAACAGTTTGAATCAAATTGCAATGTTAGTCAGATTCCAAGGATACAGGACACAAGGTGGACCACAGAAATAACAGAGCCGGTGAAAGACTTTATGTACGAAGCGAACACAAGAGTACGTTCTATAAAAGTTATTATCCGGAAGCTGGGAGACAAACTCACGATTATGGGGAAAAGAAGAACAACCATATGGAATAAAGTAGTAACGGTTAAAGTAAAGGAACCCGTTTTCATACCATGTGGTGTATTGAGTAAAACGATATAAACAAAACATCACTTGAAGCAATCTTCCAATCGCACGAAATCTTCGTCGGAACAAGACATGCGTAGGAAAAAATTTCAATCACGCTCAATGTACATCAGACCTAAAATTATTTGAAACAAATTTCCAAATGCACTAAATGTACATGATAACAAAAGATCATTTGAAACAAACTTCCAAAATCACTGAATGTACGTCACAACAAAACATCAATGAAAGATCACAAAACAATAGATATGTGCCACATATTTTGATAAGACGAGAGAAAGCAGGTGGGAAATGAAATGCTTGAGGAAGGCAGTGGGGTCACCAGGAAAGATAGACTACGAAATGAGGACATCAGAAGCAGAGTTGGCATAGTTTCATACACCGAATACATCGAAAGACAACAAATGCAGTGGTTTGAACATTTAATGAGAATGAAATACAACCAACCACCAATAACAGCCTACAATAAAAGAGATCGGGTACTAGAGCAAGGGAAGACAAGAAAAGATGGATAGACAATATCAAGACAACACTACATAAACACGGATATAGCACAACAAGGGCGACTCATCTGGCCCTAGAACGCAAATGAAAGCTCCCATCCCTACGCTTAACGGCAAGAGTGGACAGCCAACTACATCTTCCACCTGGGAATAGACAATAGACAATAGAGAGAAAGAAAGTCATGGACATAGATAATATTAATTTTCTTTCTTTAACACCTTTGAAGTTATCACAACGTAAGACAAGTGTTTCCTTTCTTAGTTTTTGACTGCTCAAGAAAAGTGTTCATCTTTTTAAAGTTATCACTGCCTAGGATAAGTGTTCATCTTTTTAAAGTTATCACTGCCTAGGGTAAGTGTTCATCTTTTAAAGTTTTTCACCGCTCAAGATAAGTGTTCCTCTCTGTTTCACTGTCTAAGATCAGTGTTCTTTTTAAAGTTATTACTGCCTAAGATAAATGCTCCTCTGAGTTATCACTGCCTAAGACAAGTGTTCTTCTTTTTAAAGATATTACTGCCTAGGACAAGTGTTCTTCTTTAAAGATATCACTGCCTAAGACAAGTTTTTTTCTTTTAAAGATATTACTGCCTAAGATAAATGTTCCTCTGAGTTATCACTGCCTAAGACAAGTGTTCTTCTTTTTAAAGATATTACTGCCTAAGATAAGTGTTCTTCTTCTAAACATTTTCACTAACTAAGAGATCTTCTTTTAAAAGTTGTCATTGCCTAAAGATAAGTTTTCCATTCTGAATTCATCACAACGTATGACATGTGTTTTATTTCAAGTTATCACACCGTATAATAAGTGGTTTTGTTTTTAGTCTTATTATTGTTTCCGTTATTTCAGTGAGATCTAATCAGATAGCTAAAAGAGCTTGTGAACTGTCTGAATACGGCTTAATTCTAACACAGTTGAGCCCTGATAGTTACATAACAAACGCCAAAAGGCGATATTGATTTCTATCCATGTTCTATTTTCTCCTACTTAATGACATCATCGGATTCAACGTTGAGTACTTCTTGAGTTTATCAGTGTTGAATTAGAACATGCTGCGAGAGATAAAAACAGTTCCTTCTAATTTTTATTTCATTTTAGGACGTGACTCTGTGAGCACAGCTCTTCAAGAGCAATAATTAGATTGCAATAGTTATTACATGCAATCAATCAGTGGCACCCTATTTCCCAGCTCAATGTGAAATGTTAGAACAAGGAGTCAATTAGTTTTTAAAATTACGAGAATAGACCAAAGCAACGTTTCCATCAAAAGATCGTTATTGTCAAAGAAAGCTTGCAAGATAATAGTAATATGAACTAACACTACGATGTGGTAGAATGACAGAACAAGATATGCCCAAACTCTCCATATTATATACAACTTGTTTGCAAAAGCTAAGCTATATAGTTATATATATGTATATTCTTTTCTTCACCCTTCGCCCCTAGGAAGCATAGGTCCGCAACCAAGGCCTTCCAAGCCCGCCTATCCAAGGCCATCTTTTCCAGATCTCGCCACTCTCTCCCGTTTTTTTGTATTCCCATCTCTAACTCCCGTCTCCAGGTGTTTCTGGGTCTTCCTTACTTCTATTGCCCTGGGGTTCCATCGGAGAGCCTGTCTCGCGATGCTGTCAGGGGTTTCCTCAGTGTGTGTTCTATCCATCGCCACCCTCTGCTCATTATCTCCTGTTCCACCTTTCCGGTGTCCTGCCCTATCCCACAGTTCTCTATTTGTGGTCTTGTCAAACCATCTCAAATGGAGTATCCTGCGTAGGCATCTATATATATATTATATATTGTATGATAGACTACGAATGAGAACATCAGAAGCAGAGTGTGCATAACTTCATGCATTGAAAGACAGTGGATGTAGTAGTTTGGACATTTAATGAGAATGAAATACAACCAACCACCAATATCAGCATTCAAACTAAAGAAATCAGGTAACTAGAGCCAAGGAAGACCAAGAAAAAATGAATAGACAATATCCAAACCACAATACATAAACACGGATATAAGACAACAAGGGCGACTCATCTGGCCCTGGAATGCAAATTAAAGTTCCCAGCCCCACGCTTAACCGCAAGAGTGGACAACAAATATTTATAATTATTTGATATTTATCAATATGAGACTGCAAACAACCGAGAAACAAACCGCTTTTACTATAACGTGTTGTTGTTATAAAGTGTTGCTGTTATAAAGTATTGCTGTTTTAAAGTGTTGTTGTTATAAAGTGTTGTTGTTATAACGTGTTGTTATAAAGTGTTGTTGTTATAAAGTGTTGCTGTTATAAAGTGTTGTTGCTATAAAGTGTTGTTGTTATAAAGTGTTGTTGTTATAACGTGTTGTTATAAAGTGTTGCTGTTATAAAGTGTTATTGTTATAAAGTGTTGTTGTTATAAAGTGTTGTTGTTATAACGTGTTGTTATAAAGTGTTGTTGTTATAAAGTGTTGTTGTTATAAAGTGTTGTTGTTATAAAGTGTTGTTGTTATAAAGTGTTGTTGTTATAAAGTGTTGTTGTTATAAAGTGTTGTTGTTATAAAGTGTTGTTGTTATAAAGTGTTGTTGTTATAAAGTGTTGTTGTTATAAAGTGTTGTTGTTATAAAGTGTTGTTGTTATAAAGTGTTGTTATAAAGTGTTGTTGTTATAACGTGTTGTTATAAAGTGTCGTTGTTATAAAGTGTTGTTATAAAGTGTCGTTGTTATAAAGTGTTGTTATTATAAAGTGTTGTTGTTATAAAGTGTTGTTGTTATAAAGTGTTGTTGTTATAAAGTGTTGTTATAAAGTGTTGTTGTTATAAAGTGTTGTTGTTATAAAGTGTTGTTATAAAGTGTTGTTGTTATAATAAAGTGTTGTTATAATAAAGTGTTGTTATAATAAAGTGTTGCTGTTATAATGTGTTGTTGTTATCAAACAATTATATTCACAACTCATTAACATGCATACTAAGGGAAAAGTTCATTTCCTCTTGTCACCGTCGTCTTGGTTATCTCCTGCCTAGACTTCCATGACTAATATTGTTTGCATAAAAATTTATATTATTATTTGTATGCCCTTTTCTCTAATATATCTATTAAAGTTCCTGTCTGTTTGTAGTTTTATTTCTTGGTAGCATCCTAATGGTTCATTGATTAAAAATACATTTGATGCTTTGGAATTCTGTTGGCAATGTTTATCATTTTGATGTTTATTGTATGTTTTAATTTTGTCAATGTTTCTCAAATCGATATCTTTCAATTATTTTACTTATTTTCGGATAATCATGGGATATTTGGTAACTCAACGTGCTCTCTATCTCTCTCATTCTCTCTATCTCTCTCATTCTCTCTATCTCTCTCATTCTCTCTATCTCTCTCATTCTCTCGCTCGTTCTCTCTATCATTCTCTCTATCTCATTCTCTCTATATCTCATTCTCTCTCTCTCATTCTCTCTATCACCCTCTCATTCTCTCTGTCATTCTCTCTCATTCTCTCTCTCATTCTCTCTCTCATTCTCTCTCTCATTCTCTCTCTCATTATCTCTAACTTTCTCTCATTCTCTCTATCACTCTCTTCTCATTCTCTCTATCTCACTCTCATTCTCTCTCTCATTCTATCTCTCATTCTCTCTATCTCTCATTCTCTCATTCTCTCTCTCATTCTCTCTATCTCTCTCCTCTTTACTTCATCTTTATGATTTTTTTTCCTCTTTCCGTCATCATCATCAAATAGCTTATCCTGAGCTGAACTTCCCCCAACAGTCTTTCGAGATTTCTCTCTCTCATACACCAGACGTCCCGCCTATGCAACCGTCATGTGCAAACCATCAGTTATATCTTGAATCCATATCTACATGGTCTTCCTCTTCTTCTCTTCGCCAGTATGCCTCTTTTGATAATGATCGACCTAAGGAGACCCTGAAGCGAACTTTGCTGAGAGAGGCAGGAAATATCGGTCTCAGCTCCATGGAGGAGATTGAGCGAGTTGCCCAGATAGAGCGGTATGGAGAAATTACTTGCAGGCCCTATGTAACGTATAACGGTACGAGAGGAATTATTTTAATACTAGTACAGCCGCCGCAAAATTGTTCAGGTTAGGATTTTTCTTTTATGCCCCCGACATAAAAAAACCCATGGCTTTACCGTGGATTGAACACGAGTCTCCCACATGGGAACCGCGATCTAATCTATTCGGCCAGTTAAATATGTGTCTCTTTCGTTGCTATTCTCTAGTTTCTCTGTCATCCACTTCTCTCGCTCTCTTTCTTTCTCGCTCTCTCTCGCTCTCTTTCTCTCTCCCTCTTTCTCGCTCTCTTTCTCTCTCCCTCTCTTTCTCTCTCCTCTCTTTCTCTCTCGCTCTCTTCTCTCTCTCCTCTTCTCTCTCCTCTCTTTCTCTCTCGCTATCTTTCTCTCTCGCTATCTTTCTCTCGCTACTTCTATCTCTATATTTCCTTATCTATTTTTTAACTTGTGTTCCCACTATGTGAGCCGTCAAAATTAATAAAAGCTTATCCCTTCAGCTGTTGTTTTCTTGCTAAAATCTAACCCTTGTTACTCTAACTTCTCTCTATATATATATCCATCTTTATTTCTCCAATTTTGTTTCTTCTTGTTTTACGCCAAACTGTAAAATGAATGAAGAGCTCATCCCTCCAACACTTAAAATAGCAAAACAAGTCATCAAGAAATTCTGATTAGCTCTTAAATTTATATTAAAACGATGTTGGCGATTCTTCTCACGAACTTTCTGCGAGCAGCGCAGCACGTTGTTCTATTCTTTTCTTCTCAGCCTCCAATTTATTATCTGACTTTTCTGTTGATCATCTGTTTGTTTACTGCGTATTATGTCAGTTAAGTTCAACACGAACATTATTAGTTTCGGACAACATCAACAAGCATGTGTCTAAATTGTTCAGTTAAGTTTGATCTAGTGCAGCGTCCTACGCTGCCAGATGGTTATCTTGGACAAACAATTCAGCCGACACTGGGATTAGATAATAAGTATAAACAAATATGATGATATCCCAACCTTCTTTGTTAAATTGGGTGTTGCAGTAATTTGTTCTATGACTACTTTGATGAGCCGTGGTAGCGTAGTTGTTAGTGAACTCGCTTCTCAAGGCTGGTGGCCTGGGTTCAACTCCCGCAGTGCGCGTGGAATTTTTCCTGACCGCGGCGGCTCTAAGGTCGACCCACCCTCAACTGGGTACCAGACATGCTCTGAGAAAGTAAAGGCGACTGTCGTGATGCTGACCACATCACCCATCGTGTGCCGACGGTCAATTAAAAATACATGCCTAACACTGTATTGCCCTATATACCACGAGGTATGAAAAGGTTCCTTTACTTTTTATACAGAATTTTTTCAAGAACCCCAGAGGAAGCAACGGAAGTAACGAATATGATCAACAAATAAACAGGGTACAGGTATTAAGAGCTTCGGAAAAAACAAATAGACAAACACGGACTCGAACCACTTACCCTAGTCCTTACGACACCAATCGCCTAGCCTAGCAATACGAGCGTTTTTACGAACACAACCAAAAAAATGGCTCACGGGTGAGTGTCTTTCTCAAACGCTCGTTATAACTAGACACAGAACAATCAGGTAGGGTTCGTTCGAATGTGGCACATGTCAAGTGTTTGTTCTGTTGTAAGCATTTGTTGAGTCTGCCATGCTCTGTTCTTAGTTGAGATGATTATGCTCTGCACATTTCGTTGTTGCTTGTTGGTGTTACTATTTTGGGCCATGATGGATCGTTTCTGAATGCATGAGGCCTTTTTCAGATTCTTTGACCCATCTGTTCTGTTATTCATCTTTGAAGTTCTTCTGTAGCAATTTTCTAACTGTCTGCTTGTCTGTTGATTAAGTTATTGACTTGTTCCATACTTGCTTCTAGTTTTGCTAATATGTCTGAGTTTTCATTGACTATTATATCGAAGTTATCTAATATTAATTGGAGAATGAGGTTCTTGCATGTTGTCAAAGGTTTATCTATTGTTTCAGGCTCTAATTCTTATTTCTCAATGATCTAGCAGCACTCATGCTCTTGCCAATGCTAATGTACTGGTTTCTACACTTGTTTGTAAGTTGTTCTTTTTGTCCTTATTATGTCTCCATTTATCTGGTTTTGGAGAAAGAAGGATCTTCCTGGCATTATCCGGCAGTTGGCCTCGGAAGAGGTAGCGGTGAACGGTTTCATGATCATGTGTACACAGCTAGCACTCTGGAGTGGGTTGCGGTTTAATTCTGTTCATCTTGTCCTCATTATCAAGTAGCGTGTCCCTTCCGGAACCTGGCTCCCATGACAGCAGTCCTGGAAAAAGTTCTTTTCTGGGCAAGTTGACCGGTGTCAGCAACAGTCATTCTCAGTTCGTCAGTGACATCTTGCATCCTTCGTCATCTAGGTCTTCCTCTCATTCTTCTTCCATGCATCGCTCCCTCCACAATTATCTTCTCTAGGCACTCCTGTCGTTTGATGTGTCCGAAATACAGGGTGTTCAAGATAATTGCAGTCCGTGAATGGAGCTAATCTGGCATATATGTATGGCAAAACACGTAATTACAAAGTACTGTAGTTTTACAAATTACAAAAACAATGACAAAATACAGCAACGTTTCGACCAACAAGGCCTTTATCAAGCAAACGAACAAACAGGAGTGACAAATTAAAATGAAACACAAATGGACGACCAAATACAACCGTATCTAAGGAAAATCTGGAATAAAAACGAATAACGAAATAAATGTAACACAAAAACACACATAAAACTAGAAATAGAAAGGAAAAGAAACAATGAAACATCTAGTAAATATATAACTTGAATACATGCAACATATACCCATATAGATTACAAAGCAGGGGAAGAGAAAGTACTAAGAAGCATAAGAATGGAATATAACATGAATACATGCAACATATACCCATATAGATTACAAAGCATGGGAAGAGAAAGTACTAAGAAGCATAAGAATGTAATACGTTGAGCCGCGTGGTCGCAAGGTACCATACAAAGAAATCAACCGATTCTCCAGAGCAAATCGACTGCGATCATCCGAGGAACATGATCGGATGGCTGTGACCTGGACATCGTGAGCACCTAAATGGCCAGTGTCATTGAAATGGGTGGCTACAGGGTCACAGAGCATTGGCGTATGTCGCGTAAGTGTTGGGCGAATCGGTCACTGAGCCTCTTGCCTGTCTCGCCGATATAAGCCTTGTTACACCGCTTACAGATAATAGCATAGATAAGATTACGGGACTCGCATGTGAACCCATCGTCAATAAGAAACGTGCCTAAAGGAAAAGATACAGTACGCGTCTGTATCACATAAGCACACGTGTTGCAACGCCGACGATCACACTGGACAGTGCCAAAATGAGTATGGATATTGGGCTTAAGGCGACTGTGTACCAACATATCCTTAAGACTTCTGTCCCGTCTGGAAATGAGAAGGTTCAGTTATGACGTAGTATAGGTCAAGGTTGTGTGACGGTGTATAATTGTAGTGCGGGAAGGGGCGATGAACAAATGTGACGTAGAACGAGCTAGTCAGAACCGGTTTAAATAGTAAATAAACAAACTCTACAAAGCACCTGGCAACTTTCGAATTGTCACTGGAGCTGCAATTATCTTGAACACCCTGTATGTAATTTTCCTTGACTTTAGTTCACGTTATTATTAAGTGATATTTGATGGGTTTTAATTTGTAAATGGTGCTCTGATCTCTCATTGCACGGTGGTTAATGTTGTCATTTGGGTTGGCTATATGTCCGTAAACCAATGAACCACTCTTTCTTTCTTTCTACTTCTCCCATGTCTGATTTCTTTCTACCGTGTATTTGACTTTCTTCTCGTTTTATATTTTCTATGTCTCATTCTTTATTTTTGTTCGTCTTCTACCACATCTCATTTTTTATTTTCATTTTTCTTCTAATATGCGTCTTTATTTTCTCCCTCTATCATTCTTCAAAGTTTCATACTTTCTTTCCCTTGTTTTACTATGATGTCATTTACATTCTTTCTGTAATATTTTTTTCGATCCAGAAGCACTTGAGCTTTCAACTCTTCGGCTCGGTGCCATGGACATCGTAACCCTTCGATTCGGTGCCACGAACACCGTAAATCTGGAGAACCTGTAGCTTTTTCTGCCAGCCCACGGAATTGAACCCGCACTCACAGAGGGCTTGTTACACCGTCGTCCAACGCGCTACGAACACGCTGGGCAGGCGGGCAATCTTTTTCTTTAAATCACGTTTAGTTCTTTCTTTTCGTTCTTCTTTTATTATTTTAATTCATTATTAGTTATGTATCTACTATATTTCATTTTCGCTTACTTTGTGTCATGTCTAACTCCTTCTTGACAGTCTATATGGTCAATTCGCATAACTGGTAGTAGACAACATGCACGCCCATCATTACGCTTTATTGACATCTGCAAGTGTGATTTAACTTCATGCGGCATAGACAAAGATCACTGTGAGCGGCTGGCCAAAGACAGGCAAGCATGGAGAGCGGCAGTGAGCGGTGCCTCAAAAAGAAAAGAAGAAAAACAACATCCCATATGGAGGCAAAAGAGAGCGCAGAGAGAACATCCTATGTATCAGTCCTAGTCTCCAGTTTCACCTTCAGCAACTGTGTCAAGGATTGCCACTTCAGAATTACAGCCACAAGAAACGTTGCGATTCAGCGCAGAACAAACTACGTGACGCAAGATCTATTGTCTCCTGAGACAGAGAGACCAATGAAATAAAATGAATTCCTTTTTTATCATTCTCTTTCTATCACATCTTTTTCTTTTCTCTGTCTTTCTTTCCATTGTCGCTCTTCCATATTTCCTTCTGTCCTGTCTTTCTATTTCTACTATGTCCCATTGAATTTTGTCGTTTCCTTTTTACTATGTATTTTCTTTTTCTCTCTCTCTCTCTCTTTCTCTTTCTTTCTTGTTCTACGATATTCTATTCATTTTTTCGCTCTCTTTCTCTCATGTCTGATTATTGAGTTCTGTTTAGGACCTATTATATTTCAATTTATTTTTCTGTTTATCTATAACGTCTCATTGTTTTATTTCGTTTTTATTTCTCATCACCTTCATTATCATCAGGTACAGTGCCAGCAGGCGTAGGCGATCATGGATCTCCCCAAAACCCTGTCTCTGGTGTTTACTATCATTTCAGATGTTGATGCTCTTCCGTGCTATGAAGTCAGACTATCCAAAATTTTCTCTCTGTCTTCCTCTGTCTCGTCTCCCTCGATTTTACCGGTTGTTATAGTATTATTATTTTCGACACCCGTTTTACCACGTTTCTTCCTTTCTACCGTTCTATGTCTCTTAAATTTCATTATTTCCACCTTTTTTTTTTGCTTCATTTTTCATTCTTTCTGTCCGCTTTCTGTGTTCCATGTTTCATTCTCTCTTTCCACTTTCTGTATTTCATTTTTGATTTTCACGTTCTGTGCTCCGTGTTTCATTCTCTGTTTCCACTTTCTGTATTTCATTTTTGATTTTCACGTTCTGTGCTCGGTGTTTCATTTTTCTTTTCCTTCACTTTCTATCACATCTTAATGGCTATTTCCATTTATTTGTCCCTTTTCACATTTTGTAGATCTATCATCTTTCTCTCTCCTCTTTCCAAACTCATTCTCGCAATCATCACCCATTCCTTCTATTTTCATGACACCAAACATTTTTCATTCTTTCCGTTCTAATTTTTCGTTAGTGGTCAGTTCTTTCTTTCATATAGCATTCTCTCTTCCAGTTAACTTCCAAAGCTGGAACCACTTGAGTAAATAACTCTGGCCACCGAATCGCGCTAATCCATTGTGCCGATAGAGAGTGAGCTGGCAGACTGTTGGGTTAATACAATAATACCATTAGGTTAATGTCAGGCTAGACAGAGAGAAAGATGTAGAGAATACATAAACGGACAGGGACGCATTAAACACAGATATTTACAGAATTGTAAACAGTGAGATCATAAAACAAAATCTGAATGAGAACAACTGTTTGATAAACAAAATTAGAAGAGATGATGTTGTTATTGTTTTTTCTTCATCCAAAAAGGAAGAACTTCTTCTTCGAACGGTCCATATCAACCACTTGTTCAACCACTTGTTCAACCACTTGTTCAACCACTTGTTCAACCACTTGTTCAACCACTTGTTCAACCACTTGATCAACCACTTGTTAACCATCTTTGTGATTTGTATGTGATCTGAGCCTAAGAGAGATTGTACGTTGTGCCAGTTATGCGCCTATAAGTAGGCCAACACATCCGATTTCTGTGAGACATTTTATTTACTAGGGTAGCTTCCCTAGGCTCCTACCTCAGTCGCCATTTACCACATGCTGTGTAGGCTTCAGTGTTACTATTCTTTGCTTCCCTAGGCTCCTACCTCAGTCGCCATTTACCACATGCTGTGTAGGCTTCATTGTTACTATTCTTTGCTTCCCTAGGCTCCTACCTCAGTCGCCATTTACCACATGCTGTGTAGGCTTCAGTGTTACTATTCTTTGCTTCCCTTACGAACACGGGTGCCAAAGTGTTACCAAATTTAGGACTGATGCACTGAAAATGTTGGATAATTCACCGAGTAATGTTACCCAATTTACTTTCACATGCTGACTAATTCACCGATCAATATTGACTAACGTACTCACCCGTGCTGACTAATTCACTGAACAATGTTGACTAATGTACTCACTCATGTTGACGAATTCACTGACCAATGTTGCCTTATGAGCTCACCCATGCTGACTAATTCATTGACCAATGTTGACTAATGCACTCACTCATGCTGATTAATTCACTGACCAATGTTGCCTAATGCACTCCCTCATGCTGACTAATTCACTGACCAATGTTGCCTAATGCACTCACTCATGCTGACTAATTAACTGACCAATGTTGCCTAATGCCCCTACCCATGCTGACTAATTCACTGACCAATGTTGCCTAATGCACTCACCCATGCTGACTAACTGATTGACTAATGTTGACTAATGCATTGTAAAGCAATGAATAATTCGTTGTCAAAGTGTCCTCATATAATGCGTAATACCAAATTGATTCTGGTACCATATTCTCATTCTTGAATTGCTTTTCCACTGGAACTGTCAGGACAAGAATCAGAAAACTAAAGATCTATTGACTCAGCCCTTCAATACTGACAGTATTTTTATAGTTTACACATTATTGATACTAACACCCTTTTGTTTAAGCATTGTATGATGCATACTGTTATCTTTATCTCTTGTATTGCTAGATGATATTCATTGTTTATAGTGATTGCTGTACAAATGCGTTCACGTCAAATCTATTAACTGTTGCTATATTACCATAGGAGTTAGGAATTATGGCGGACATGTGCCACTTGATATCCACGTAATTAGCCTTTTGACAGTTTGCATTGATTATTTTTCTGATAAAATGTTACTAAGGGTAAAGAATATTTGATTGAACCCCCACTGTAACACAAGCACTAAACGATGAATAATAAATCAAAAATTAAATCCCGTTTAAATCAGATTAGAGCCATCTTTGCCAGGATGAAACCAACTAAATGTTTATGACAAAGAAACCAAATGTACAGACTTTAAATGTATCATTGTTCCAATCCGTGCGTTATGGATTAGAGCATAGGTTCCCAAAGTAGACGATACGCCCCAATGGACCCTGAAGCCTTCTAAGGGGAAGGGGCGATAGTGGATCGAAGCACTGCGGGATGTTCATGCGATCTAGGGTCGTGGCTCCTTATGAAGAAATTAATAATATATAGTTTCAAAAATTATTTTCGTGTTTTGCGATTAAATAACTGAAGCATCAACCTTTAATACCTACGTAGAATCATAAAAATATTCTAGCTAGAAAGAATATCCAACAGCAGGTAAGCTCAAACTAAGTAATAAATCTAACAGCAGGTAAGCTCAAACAACTAAGTAATAAATCTAACAACAGGCAAGCTCAAACTAAGTAATAAATCTAACAGCAGGCAAGCTCAAACTAAGTAATAAATCTAACAGCAGGCAAGCTCAAACAACTAAGTAATAAATCTAACAGCAGGTAAGCTCAAACTAAGTAATAAATCTAACAACAGGCAAGCTCAAACTAAGTAATAAATCTAACAGCAGGTAAGCTCAAACTAAGTAATAAATCTAACAACAGGCAAGCTCAAACTAAGTAATAAATCTAACAGCAGGCAAGCTCAAACTAAGTAATAAATCTAACAGCAGGCAAGCTCAAACTAAGTAATAAATCTAACAGCAGGTAAGCTCAAACTAAGTAATAAATCTAACAGCAGGTAAGCTCAAACTAAGTAATAAATCTAACAGCAGGTAAGCTCAAACTAAGTAATAAATCTAACAACAGGCAAGCTCAAACTAAGTAATAAATCTAGCAGCAGGTAAGCTCAAACTAAGTAATAAATCTAACCGCAGGCAAGCTCAAACTAAGTAATAAATCTAACAGCAGGTAAGCTCAAACAACTAAGTAATAAATCTAACAGCAGGCAAGCTCAAACTAAGTAAAAAATCTAACAGCAGACAAGCTCAAACAGCTAAGTAAAAAACAAGGGAGAAAAAAAACAAATTTTAATTTTAACAACTTCTTTACTCTCTGTGTTACCACTTTTTATGGCGATGTAGGACGGGGAAGGGGGGAATGAGCCTGGGGACTGTAAGGGTCGCATGTCTAGAGCCGTCAAAGCGAAATAGTTCAGGTTAGTATTTTATCTTTATGTCCTCGACACAAAAAAAACTTCTTGACCTTAACGGAGATTGAACCCGGGCATCCTGAATGGGAGCCAGATCTCTAATCCATTCGGCCAGACTCTAATCTAAAAAAAAGAATGAATATCATAATAAAATACGAGAGGTAGAAATGACTTAGCCATGTTAGTAGAATGAGTATACCCGCGAACACAGTATCCTCACGTGGACGCCAGAGAAGAAAACAAAAATAAAGGAAGACCAAAAACAACATTAAAACGAATGATGGACGACGACATCTCTAATGGGGACTGCTGCGCCGTAGATTGCAAGAGACAATAGAGCATGGAAAACTATTATTAAAGCTTCTTGTGTCACAAGGTTTGCAGAGGACAAGTAATATATAAAGCAAATCTCAACGATACAATAACTAAATATAGAAACAATGTAATTACATGAAACACACTCAATCATTTTTAATAGATTTGAAAGAGTGTTTATTGTGGGTTTAACCGAACTGATAGAACTCTGGGCGGGCCAATAAGTGCTCAGTTGATCTCCTACTCATGAAACTACTAGTAACTGCCACATGGGATGCATTCATTCCGAAAACGAATGTGTTGAACTGAAAAGTACAAAATATTGCAGTTATTCGGTGTGTTTTTCTTTTTGGTTTTTCTTTTTTCTTCCGATCCAGAAGCACTTGAGCTTTTCAGCTCTTCGGCTCGGTGCCATGGACATCGTAACCCTTCGGTTCGGTGCCACGAACACCGTAAATCTGGGGAATTTGTGGCTTTTTCTGCCATCCCGCGGAATTGAACCCGCACGCACAGAGGGATAGTCACCCGTAGTCCATCGCGCTACAAATACGCTGGGCAGACGGGCCAGTTATTCGGTTAAACAATGTCCTAGTACAATTTGTTAATGCTCAAAGCACATGCAATTTGGCAATATTATCCACACTGTGTTCCTATCTACAAGGTCGAACACTTTTTTCTGATCCACAAAAGCAACGTTTAGGTGTTTAGGGGATTCAGCAGTCCTTTCCACTAACTGCCTGAGGGCGAATATTGCGTCGGTACAGTTTCTATTATGGAACGAATTCAGAAGTGATGAAATCAGAGAAATTGGTCAACCACTAGTGACAACTGTTATAAGAAAGAGAAGATGGAGATATGTTGGACACACCATGAGGAGTAATGATCAACGAATATCAAAGCAGGCATTGAAGTAGGATGCAAAGGGTTCAAGAAAGAGAGGTCGACCTAAAGAGACCCTGAAACGAACTTTGCTGAGAGAGGCAAGAAATATCGGTCTCAGTTCCATGGAGGAGATTGAGCGAGTTTCCCAGGATAGAGCGAAATAGATAAATTGCTTACAGGCCTTATGTAACGTATAACGGTACGAGAGGAATTATTATTATTATTATTATTACACCTTCTATTCTTCCGGAATCGCAATTATGAGTCGTTAAGCTGTGGATCGATGAAATGAGGTAGCCTTTCGTCGAGTATTTTATATAATTTGATTCCTGTGTGACTCAGTAGCTCTATTCCTCTATATTTCGTAAATCCCTTGCTACCTTTCTACTTCCAGATGGGAACTATTGTAATATTTCTCAAATCTTCAGGTGTTTCTTGTTTAATCTATATTTGCTTGAATAGTTTGTGTTTCCAGCTATTCCGACCTCTTTAGTTGCTTTGAGTACGTCGGCAGAGATATTGTCTGAGCCGGGTGTTTTGTTAGATGGATCAATTTTTTCCTAATTTCTAATTTCTGAAAGAGTTATACTTGGTTCTAGTTTTTTTAATTAATGTGTGTTGTTTACTTGAGCGGTTATTTGGTCGTCTTGTTGTAGATTGAGGAGCTCGTTAAAGTATTACCGACATTTGTTAATAACAATTTATGACTAGTTTAGAGCATTTCCATTCTCATTGCTAATAATTTCCGTAAGATACTGTTGTTCTTTTCTACCCCTCATGACTTTAATTTCCTTCTAGAACTTTCTGGTTGTACCTATTTAGTCTGAATTCAATATTTCGTTATAATCTGCTCATGATTGTAGTTTAGCCTTCTTGATAACCACTTTGGCGAGAGTAATAATTGTTATCAAAGCTGTTCAGGAGAACACGCATCACAATACTAAGATGATTCATATTTCCTATCAGGAACCAAGACCAAAATGAATGCAGGATATGGTAAATGACTAGAAAATGATAGCTGCTGCTGTATGATATTCATAACTAAGAATGTAAGCTTTAGCGTAAACTAGTAAGCTACTAACAAAATGAATAGCATTTGTTACATATTTTAAGAAGTTTATAAACATGGTTTTGTTGGTTATAATGATTATTCCTTCTAATACAGATGTTGAAACACTTAACCCTTATGTAAAACTAATCTAGTGTACATGTAGATCAACTTGCAAAAAGTCAAAAATCATCGACGTTCTAAACAGTTATAATGTAAGCCAAAGCTAAACTTGTTTAACACGATTCCCATACTTGTCAAGAGATGTGTTTACCAGGCAACACGAGTACTTTAAGTGAGCTATGATGTTCTATCCTGCAGAAGTTGTTCATTAAGAAGAAATTATCAAGTATTAACCAGAAGAGTAGCGTCACGTTGCGTAAGGGAAAAAATGAGTTCGAAGAGCTCAAGGGAAGGCAAAGGAGGGCAACGAACATATAAATAAGCAATCAAACAAAGTAACTAGAACGGAACAGTTATATGAAGCAACAAGTTAAATGTGCTTGTGTCTGTGCGTGTGCGTTTGTCTTTCGTCTCATGTATATATGATTATTATATTCCTCTTGTACAAATAGGGACGAGAAAAAGTATTTTGTAGATATAAAGAGACACGAAGGGCTGTAGAATATCATCATGGAAGGACATAGCGACAAAAAAGAGAGAAGGAAGACCACGGAGAAGTTGGATTCAGGATGTAACTGATAGTTTGATCATGACCGCTGCAGAGGCAGGGCATCTAGCATATGAGAAAGAGAAATTCAGACGGACTGTTAAGGTGGCAAAGTTCTCAGGACAAGCTATTTGATGATGATGATGAGGACCGTTATACGTTACATAGGGCATACAATAAGGCATACATAGGGCATTTATCAATATCTCTCTATCCTGGACAACTCCTTCTATGGAATTAAGTCCGATATTTCTAGCCTAGAATTATTTTAATCTATATTTCATTAATACTGGTATTTTACTCGTAACTAAACACAACAGCTGCAAAACAGTTTTCATGATTTGAATTTATGTAGCTTCGGTAAAACGAACTTTTTGATTACTTTAAGAAAACAGTTTCCGTTTAATTGTATTAGTTGTCATCACATTCAACAAATCTCAGCGTCTGACTTCCAGTAAATCTAACCTTTTCCTATTCAAGACTATTTGTATTTAATTTACAGACAACGCTACTGGCGTCTTATAGATTCAGACAGACAAACTTGTTAGAAAATGTTTGTTAACTAATACAAACAATCAAGAAGAACTTCAACACCACAATATAATCCTCACATCAAAATATATTTCATTTAGGCTTTAGAACCAATTAGTTGTTTTTCCCTAAAGATTGCGGCTGTATTAGTTATGATTATTGTATCTACGATGATGTCATGTTCATGACATGATACCAGATGTCAACTGTAACATCTGGTATCCATCTTCGGCTTGGTTGCCACTGGAGATGTGTATGATTAGTACTATGTTTTTATTTTGGTCTCGCCTTTCTTAGGTAGAAAATGTTACTCTTGTCAAGACATTAAGTAGTGACTAATCAAGACATTGAAGTAAAGACTCTAGTCAAGACATTGAAGTAAAGACTCTAGTCAAGACATTGAAGTACTACCTATAGTCAAGACATTGAAGTAAAGACTCTAGTCAAGACATTAAAGTATAGACTCCAGTCAAGACATTGAAGTACAAACTCTAGTCAAGACATTGAAGTAAAGACTCTAGTCAAGACATTGAAGTAAAGACTCTAGTCAAGACATTGAAGTAAAGACTCTAGTCAAGACATTGAAGTAAAGACTCTAGTCAAGACATTAAAGTATAGACTCCAGTCAAGACATTGAAGTACAAACTCTAGTCAAGACATTGAAGTAAAGACTCTAGTCATGACATTGAAGTAAAGACTCTAGTCAAGACATTGAAGTAAAGACTCTAGTCAAGACATTGAAGTAAAGACTCTAGTCAAGACATTGAAGTAAAGACTCTAGTCAAGACATTAAAGTATAGACTCTAGTCAAGACATTGAAGTACAGACTCTAGTCAAGACATTGAAGTACAAACTCTAGTCAAGACATTGAAGTACAAACTCTAGTCAAGACATTGAAGTAAAGACTCTAGTCAAGACATTGAAGTAAAGACTCTAGTCAAGATATTGAAGTAAAGACTCTAGTCAAGACATTGAAGTAAAGACTCTAGTCAAGACATTGAAGTAAAGACTCTAGTCAAGACATTGAAGTAAAGACTCTAGTCAAGACATTGAAGTATAGACTCCAGTCAAGACATTGAAGTACAAACTCTAGTCAAGACATTGAAGTACAAACTCTAGTCAAGACATTGAAGTAAAGACTCTAGTCAAGACATTGAAGTAAAGACTCTAGTCAAGACATTGAAGTAAAGACTCTAGTCAAGACATTGAAGTAAAGACTCTAGTCAAGACATTGAAGTATAGACTCCAGTCAAGACATTGAAGTACAAACTCTAGTCAAGACATTGAAGTACAAACTCTAGTCAAGACATTGAAGTAAAGACTCTAGTCAAGACATTAAAGTACTACTTCTAGCCAAGACATTGAAGTACAGACTCTAGTCAAGACATTAAAGTATAGACTCCAGTCAAGACATTGAAGTAAAGACTCTAGTCAAGACATTGAAGTACAAACTCTAGCCAAGACATTGAAGTACAGACTCTAGTCAAGACATTAAAGTATACAGTCAAGACATTGAAGTATAGACTCTAGTCAAGACATTGCAGTAAAGACTCTAGTATAGACATTGAAGTACAGACTCTAGTCAAGACATTAAAGTACAGACTCTAGTCAAGACATTGAAGTACAAACTCTAGTCAAGACATTGAAGTACAAACTCTAGTCAAGACATTGAAGTACAGACTCTAGTCAAGACATTAAAGTACAGACTCTAGTCAAGACATTGAAGTACAAACTCTAGTCAAGACATTGAAGTACAAACTCTAGTCAAGACATTGAAATACTACCTCTAGTCAAGACATTGAAGTACAAACTCTAGCCAAGACATTGAAGTACAGACTCTAGTCAAGACATTAAAGTATACAGTCAAGACATTGAAGTATAGACTCTAGTCAAGACATTGAAGTAAAGACTCTAGTCAAGACATTGAAGTACAGACTCTAGTCAAGACATTGAAGTACAAACTCTAGTCAAGACATTGAAGTACAAACTCTAGTCAAGACATTGAAGTACAGACTCTAGTCAAGACATTAAAGTACAGACTCTAGTCAAGACATTGAAGTACAAACTCTAGTCAAGACATTGAAGTACAAACTCTAGTCAAGACATTGAAGTACTACCTCTAGTCAAGACATTGAAGTACAAACTCTAGTCAAGACATTGAAGTAAAGACTCTAGTCAAGACATTGAAGTAAAGACTCTAATCAAGACATTGAAGTAAAGACTCTAGCCAAGACATTGAAGTACAAACTCTAGCCAAGACATTGAAGTACTACCTCTAGTCAAGACATTGAAGTACTACCTCTAATCAAGACATTGAAGTACAGACTCTAGCCAAGACATTGAAGTACAAACTCTAGTCAAGACATTAAAGTAAAGACTCTAGCCAAGACATTGAAGTACAAACTCTAGTCAAGACATTAAAGTAAAGACTCTAGCCAAGACATTGAAGTAAAGACTCTAGTCAAGACATTGAAGAACTACTTCTAATCAAGACATTAAAGTAAAGACTCTAGCCAAGACATTGAAGTACTACCTCTAGTCAAGACATTGAAGTACTACCTCTAATCAAGACATTGAAGTACAGACTCTAGCCAAGACATTGAAGTACAAACTCTAGTCAAGACATTAAAGTAAAGACTCTAGCCAAGACATTGAAGTACAAACTCTAGTCAAGACATTAAAGTAAAGACTCTAGCCAAGACATTGAAGTAAAGACTCTAGCCAAGACATTGAAGAACTACTTCTAATCAAGACATTAAAGTAAAGACTCTAGCCAAGACATTGAAGAACTACTTCTAGTCAAGACATTAAAGTACTACTTCTAGCCAAGACATGAAAAATACCAATTGTTAAATCTTCAAGATATCGAAGGAAAGACTCTTGACAAGACATAAAATGTTACTTTAGTCAAACACATTTTTCATTGAGCACAATCTTAACTTGGAACAATATTAGAATTTTGATTATAAAGATTAGCGTTACTAACTCTCCAACTTCCATACAACGACGTGTCTGAGAAATCTCTTACGTGTGTTCTGGCCAAATTATATCTCTAACCAAGAACTGCTTGCCCTGTATCAACGAGATAATATGAGCACCATTATTAAAAAGATACGCTGAATATTAATTGGACATGTGAAACCCATTGAGACTAACTCATTCATGAAAACTGCACTGAGATGGACCGTAGAGGGTAAACTTTAACGTGGATGTCCCAAAACGACCTGGAGGAGAACAGTGGATTAACAACTAAAATATGAATCACAGCTGGAACACAATACAGTGGAAGCTCAAGAATAGAGAATAATGTTGTGTATTTGTTGCTTTCCTAAGCGACAAAGGCGTCACAGGCTAGATATATATATATATAATTCGACTGAACTTTTACATTGCCTTGTTCTAATTTCTTAGAGTGCGCTTGTGGATTATATAAGGCAGAGAAATTAAGACCGCTTGCCCGAGGTTGTCGGTTGTACAGGTCATCTGACTTATTTTCTCCGCAACAGAGAAAAACATTTTGCCATTACAGAGGGTCGAAAAGGAAACCATTCAGTCACCCGCTCCTTTCAAATATTAGCAGTAGATATTGCCTGGTGTTTTGCTTTTAAGCCTATTCTATAATGTTGTTTCATAAACGCGTACAATGCTTGTTCTTGTTTCAGTTAGTTTTAATCAAATAACATATTTAACTCACCAAACTTGCTTAGAGCCAGAAATGATGATAGAATTGTTATTGCAAATAGAATTTATTACATAGTAGAACTATGGTTGATGATTTAAATGTGTTTGTATCTAATGAAGAACGTAATCTTCTAGAGAACTGTTTAAATAGTTTGAACTTTGTGTCGCGATCTTTCTTATCTTTTGTCTTGAACAAATTGTGTCAGATACACACATCCTCTCCTTCCAACCCCAAACTAAACAGTAAAGTTTGACAACTGTGTACTGTTGATCTGGTCTGGTACAAATTCTGGGCATGTCATGTTGGCGATTCACCAATCTATAGCCTCATTATGATGTTATAGACTTATAACTCAGAGAGATTGTCAATTAATTAAGTATAAATTACTTTCTATTCAATGTACTAAACTATATGGTACCGCTGTCGTAGCTTAGGCCATTTGCTCAAATATATTTCTTATGTTTCCTGTTTGCATTTTTTTTTTGTAGATCTGAATGCTGAAGAGTAACATAATTTGAAATAATTAGCCTGCAATCAATTTATACAAGCTGCCACACAAAAGACTTATCTGGATATTTTTATTAAATAATATCGACAATCAAGAACGGTTTAATAAGTGAAGACAACAGAAAATTCATACATTGATAAAAGACAACCGCTGGAGTTGGATACTCAGTAGCTATTTTTTTACAATGTCGTATTGATTACTGATGGTTTGAACATGACGGCTGCAGAGGCAGGACATCTGACCTATGAGAGAGAGAAATTCAGGAGGACTGTTGGGTGGCAAAGTTCTGCACAGGACAAGCTACTTGATGATGATGATGATGTATTGATTATAATGGATTCTGTTATCGATCGTTAATCTATAATATTTCCACATTGCGCTTCAGGGCAAATACATCTTGGTTTGTTCAGAAGAAAGAAATGAGATCATGAATAGATCAGAAATATGAAAACATAAATTGGTACCTTAGGCATTTTACACGATAGACATCAGTGCCAAACCTGGATGCGGATATCAAATGATAGATGAAAACTATTCACGACAGAGATAAGTGTCTACGCAGAATTCTGGGAGTAACAAGAAGAGACCGGTTTAGAAATGAAGACATCAAGAAAAACGTGGGTACAACATCAGTACTGAACTTCATTAAGAAAAAACAAATTAATGGGTTCGGCCACATAAGCAGATTACCAACAGACGGTGCGCCCCAAATAGCAATATTACTCCGATACAATTGATAGAAATCAAAAGACCGGCCACGCAAAAGGTGGACATCGACGACGCAAGACACTGTTTTTGAAGCGTACACAAAAGCCCTTTCTATAAATGTCTTCTTACACCGATAATGTGATGTAAAACAGAATTAGAGAAAAGAAAGAAGGAAAGTAAAGGCATATTAACAAAACTTGCTTATCGACATAAACGTCCTCCTCAAACGTACACAAGAAGACACAAAATATAGAAAGTAGATGTTAAGATAAAGGAACACGAGAAAATCGATTAATAAGTAAAAGATAATATCATTTTTAAAATACACGAAGGCTTGAAGAAAATCATTATGGAAGGAAGCATACAGACAAAAAGAAGAAGAAGAAGACCAGGAAAATATAGATTCCGATGCGACTGTCGACATTTGCATGAAGGCAGGAGAGAAGGGACAGCTGACATGAGAGAGACAACTTATTGAAGAACTGTTAATGTGACACATTTCTGTCAATGACAAGTAACTGGATGATGTTAATGACGATGATGATGATATATTTAGATAGAAAAAAGATAATCATATAAAATGGTTTTTTTACATTAACTTGTAAACTTGATCTCAATGTAGGTCACATCAAATTCCTTGTACTATCGGAGAAGGGCGATAAAACGTAGAACTGGTAATATATTATTATCTATTGGATTCTCCAAAAGAAGTTAATTCTTATTTTTCATGTTTGTTGGCCTACACGCTCGGATATAACCAAAAACAACGTTCGCTTTAGGTTGAAACTGGCGTGCCTCGGTTTAAAGAGTTGCTTATCCCCTTCATAACAAAAACAACAAGTTGAGTACGTAAAAGAGGGTTTGGCAGTTGGAAATAGTTGAGTACGTAAAAGAGGGTTTGGCAGTTGGAAATAGTTGAGTACGTAAAAGAGGGTTTGGCAGTTGGAAATAGTTGAGTACGTAAAAGAGGGTTTGGCAGTTGGAAATAGTTGAGTACGTAAAAGATGGTTTGGCAGTTGGAAATAGTTGAGTACGTAAAAGAGGGTTTGGCAGTTGGAAATAGTTGAGTACGTAAAGAGGTTTGGCAGTTGGAAATAGTTGAGTACGTAAAAGATGGTTTGGCAGTTGGAAATAGTTGAGTACGTAAAAGAGGGTTTGGCAGTTGGAAATAGTTGAGTACGTAAAGAGGTTTGGCAGTTGGAAATAGTTGAGTACGTAAAAGAGGGTTTGGCAGTTGGAAATAGTTGAGTACGTAAAAGAGGGTTTGGCAGTTGGAAATAGTTGAGTACGTAAAAGAGGGTTTGGCAGTTGAAAATAGTTAGTACGTAAAAGAGGGTTTGGCAGTTGGAAATAGTTGAGTACGTAAAAGAGGGTTTGGCAGTTGAAAATAGTTGAGTACGTAAAAGAGGGTTTGGCAGTTGGAAATAGTTGAGTACGTAAAAGAGGGTTTGGCAGTTGGAAATAGTTGAGTACGTAAAAGAGGGTTTGGCAGTTGGAAATAGTTGAGTACGTAAAAGAGGGTTTGGCAGTTGAAAATAGTTGAGTACGTAAAAGAGGGTTTGGCAGTTGGAAATAGTTGAGTACGTAAAAGAGGGTTTGGCAGTTGGAAATAGTTGAGTACGTAAAAGAGGGTTTGGCAGTTGGAAATAGTTGAGTACGTAAAGAGGTTTGGCAGTTGGAAATAGTTGAGTACGTAAAAGAGAGTTTAGCAGTTGAAAATAGTTGAGTACGTAAAAGAGTTGAGTACGTAAAAGAGGGTTTGGCAGTTGGAAATAGTTGAGTACGTAAAAGAGGGTTTGGCAGTTGGAAATAGTTGAGTACGTAAAAGAGGGTTTGGCAGTTGAAAATAGTTGAGTACGTAAAAGAGGGTTTGGCAGTTGGAAATAGTTGAGTACGTAAAGAGGTTTGGCAGTTGAAAATAGTTGAGTACGTAAAAGAGGGTTTGGCAGTTGGAAATAGTTGAGTACGTAAAAGAGGGTTTGGCAGTTGAAAATAGTTGAGTACGTAAAAGAGGGTTTGGCAGTTGGAAATAGTTGAGTACGTAAAAGAGGGTTTGGCAGTTGGAAATAGTTGAGTACGTAAAAGAGGGTTTGGCAGTTGGAAATAGTTGAGTACGTAAAAGAGGGGTTTTGGGAGTTGGAAATAGTTGAGTACGTAAAAGAGGGTTTGGCAGTTGAAAATAGTTGAGTACGTAAAAGAGGGTTTGGCAGTTGAAAATAGTTGAGTACGTAAAAGAGGGTTTGGCAGTTGGAAATAGTTGAGTACGTAAAAGAGGGTTTGGCAGTTGGAAATAGTTGAGTACGTAAAAGAGGGTTTGGCAGTTGAAAATAGTTGAGTACGTAAAAGAGGGTTTGGCAGTTGGAAATAGTTGAGTACGTAAAAGAGGGTTTGGCAGTTGGAAATAGTTGAGTACGTAAAAGAGGGTTTGGCAGTTGAAAATAGTTGAGTACGTAAAAGAGGGTTTGGCAGTTGGAAATAGTTGAGTACGTAAAAGAGGGTTTGGCAGTTGGAAATAGTTGAGTACGTAAAAGAGGGTTTGGCAGTTGGAAATAGTTGAGTACGTAAAAGAGGGTTTGGCAGTTGGAAATAGTTGAGTACGTAAAAGAGGGTTTGGCAGTTGGAAATAGTTGAGTACGTAAAAAAGGGTTTGGCAGTTGGAAATAGTTGAGTACGTAAAAGAGGGTTTGGCAGTTGAAAATAGTTGAGTACGTAAAAGAGGGTTTGGCAGTTGGAAATAGGTGAGTACGTAAAAGAGGGTTTGGCAGTTGGAAATAGTTGAGTACGTAAAGAGGTTTGGCAGTTGGAAATAGTTGAGTACGTAAAAGAGGGTTTGGCAGTTGGAAATAGTTGAGTACGTAAAGAGGGTTTGGCAGTTGAAATAGTTGAGTACGTAAAGAGGTTTGGCAGTTGAAAATAGTTGAGTACGTAAAAGAGGGTTTGGCAGTTGAAAATAGTTGAGTACGTAAAGAGGTTTGGCAGTTGAAAATAGTTGAGTACGTAAAAGAGGGTTTGGCAGTTGGAAATAGTTGAGTACGTAAAAGAGGGTTTGGCAGTTGGAAATAGTTGAGTACGTAAAAGAGGGTTTGGCAGTTGGAAATAGTTGAGTACGTAAAGAGGGTTTGGCAGTTGAAATAGTTGAGTACGTAAAAGAGGGTTTGGCAGTTGGAAATAGTTGAGTACGTAAAAGAGGGTTTGGCAGTTGAAAATAGTTGAGTACGTAAAAGAGGGTTTGGCAGTTGGAAATAGTTGAGTACGTAAAAGAGGGTTTGGCAGTTGGAAATAGTTGAGTACGTAAAAAGGGTTTGGCAGTTGGAAATAGTTGAGTACGTAAAAGAGGGTTTGGCAGTTGGAAATAGTTGAGTACGTAAAAGAGGGTTTGGCAGTTGGAAATAGTTGAGTACGTAAAAGAGGGTTTGGCAGTTGGAAATAGTTGAGTACGTAAAAGAGGGTTTGGCAGTTGGAAATAGTTGAGTACGTAAAAGAGGGTTTGGCAGTTGGAAATAGTTGAGTACGTAAAAGAGGGTTTGGCAGTTGGAAATAGTTGAGTACGTAAAAGAGGGTTTGGCAGTTGAAAATAGTTGAGTACGTAAAAGAGGGTTTGGCAGTTGAAAATAGTTGAGTACGTAAAAGAGGGTTTGGCAGTTGGAAATAGTTGAGTACGTAAAAGAGGGTTTGGCAGTTGGAAATAGTTGAGTACGTAAAAGAGGGTTTGGCAGTTGGAAATAGTTGAGTACGTAAAAGAGGGTTTGGCAGTTGGAAATAGTTGAGTACGTAAAAGGGTTTGGCAGTTGGAAATAGTTGAGTACGTAAAAGATGGTTTGGCAGTTGGAAATAGTTGAGTACGTAAAAGAGGGTTTGGCAGTTGAAAATAGTTGAGTACGTAAAAGAGGGTTTGGCAGTTGGAAATCGAAAATATGAGGCTGCAAAAACACTGTATGGGCAAGAGTTTTTAGAAAGATTAAGATAATGATCACCATCTTCAAAATTACATCAGAGACCATTGTCGATGCTACGGGATTCATGCATTGTCCAGGCTACGGGGTTCATGCATTGTCGAGGCTACGGGGTTCATGCATTGTCGAGTATACGGGGTTCATGCATTGTCGAGGCTACGGGGTTCATGCATTGTCGAGGCTACGGGGTTCAGCAAGTGCAGCTACGTTTACTCTTGACTACTTTTCTATTGTAGTTTTCATGTAACCTTCTCATATTCAATAATTATATAAGTTCTATTGTAGAAACAAGCATTTGTTTTACAGTGAACAATACAGTCAAGAAATGATTAAGAACTCAGACAGTTGTGTCATTCGTTGAGATTTTTCGTATCCATCTATTCATCACAAATGATAGCACTGTCATCTAGCTCTAATTCTTATACGTCAGTTTTAAAAGAATCTTCAGTATTCACAGAAACTGACATCAGATTGATTTTTTTTTTCAATCAAGAAACATTTGATCTTTCAGCTCTTCGCCTCGGTGCCATGAACATCGTAGCCCTTCGGGTTCAGTACCACGAACACCGTAGATCTGGAGAACCTGTGGCTTTTCTGTCAGCATGCGAAATTGAACCGCACTTTCAGGGGGCTTGTCACCCGCCGCCCAACGCTCTACGAACACGTTGTGCAAGCGGGCACTGACACCAGATAAAGACATTCGTCACCATTTATCTTAAGACGGTAGTGGATATTTTAAGACTGGACACTGGTCAGTTTTCAATGAGAGATAGATAACATCTACGTGAATGGTCTAGCTGAAATAGCTGTAATGGTTGTTGAGGGTTACTGGGCGGGCTGAATGATAAGACGATTGTGAAAGAGAGATTTTCAAAGTACTATACATTGCCTGTGTGACCACTTAATGACGATTGTAGAATGGAAGAGTAAATGTCGTTGTGATGATTTGGGACTAGCTGGTCTAATAGTTCGTGAGTTAGTTGGCTAGTTATGTAGATAACTTCAGTGATTGTTTAATTGATTGACTGATTAGCTGTATAGTGCTTTGCTTTGTTAGTGATTTAGTTTACTAATTAACTAGCTAGTTAGTTTGTCTGTCAGTCAGTCTGTCATGCAGTACCCGTTTTAAAATGTCATCATTTGAATAGATAGTGTAAATTGTATTATCCGCTCTGCAGAAACTCGGATGTGTTGGGCCGAAAGTTGCAAATATCGCCAGGAGTTCGAATAACATTGCAAACTAGCAGTAAAACGTATCTCCCTTCTTCGGACCAAACCACAAAATGTCACAAACATGGGCCAACAAGTTTTGTTAACAACGAACGTTGAACCAGAAGTATTAATATTTATCATCATCAAATAGCTTGTCCTGAGCTGAATTTTGCCACCCCAACAGTCCTCCGGAATTTCTCTCTCTCATAGGCCAGATGTCCTGCCTCTGAAGCCGTCGTGTTCAAACCATCAGTTACATCCTGAATCCATCGTCTCCGTGGTCTTTCTATTCTTCTCTTTGCCGAAATGCCTCCTTCCATGATGGTCTTCTCCAGCCCTTCATGTCTTTTTATATGTCCAAAATACTTCAATTTTCTCTTTCTTATTTGTAGCAACATCCAGTTTTTTCTTTGATTTTGAGTTATTTCTGGATAGGAGTTACGGGGTAAATCTGAAATGAGTCACGAGATAAAAATAACATTCCGTAGTAAATAAATTAACTGCTGTCGTCTGCAAATACGGAAATGTGTCAGCAAAGATACAAGCAAGAGCGAACAATGGAATAACGGGTATATTTTATACATCTGTTGTGAATCTTCTGCATAAAAAATGAATGTACAATTAATCCCCATTGCGTTACAAGCATACGTAAGATCTTTGTCGAAACAGATGAATTGTCATCTCATTATAGAAGGTTTATCTTCAAAAAAGTAAGCTTCTAGTAATGATGAAGAGGTGTGATATAGTCCACTTCTTGATGTTTATATTTACTTGTTAATGGTTCTAATCTCATTCGTTTACTATTAATTTACCTTAACTTTAATTTCTCAAGTGTAATTTAATTTTGTTTATTAACCACGACGTTCTGAGTTCGAATCACGCTGCGGACTATTTGGCGGCAAATTGTTTCGCGTAGATTTTTATAATAGGACGATGTCACCCCCCTTTTAGAAAGCAATGACAAATTACTGAACGTAATAATGTCTAGAAAAATCACAAACAGCGTTAAAAAGCTGGGGTTGATTCGCAAAGTCCTGTAAAGGATATGCAATTATCTTTTTTAAATTTAATTTTATATGTTAAAAATATATAATTTACGTCCATTTTGTTATCTAGACTTGTTTTTGTTTTGTATTATTAAGATTTCTTAATACTTTCGGCTGTAGTTCATTCAATATCTTTGGTTTTTATATCTTGAAGTCTGTTCAACCCAATCACCCTTCCCCACCCTATTTTTGCATGAAACAAGAAATTTCTACATGCAAATATAAAAGAATTAATTGATACATTAAATTCAAGCCCATTAACAGTACACATACGCTTATTCCTATAATAGATTCTTCACCGGGTTACCAAAGCGATGATTTGGCTAGAATCACAGACTTTTATCCATGCATGTTTTCTCAGTGACTCAATGAGTATGCTCAGGAAGATTGAAACAGGATGAAACTGAGACGAGCAATGGACCAGGCTGATATTATAAATTCCTTAAGGGAGAGAGGGCGTGTACATGATTCAGGTGATAGCGGTGAATCCACAACACTAACCAGACTGCAAGAACTCAAAGTTAAGTGTGGTGTAGCTCGACAAGAACGCTATGCTGGCAGACAAAGAAGAATTGTAAACCAACAAAGAACCGGTGTCGTTAGTCGCCACACGCTGATGGACATACTGAGGAGAGATCGGAGCACTTATGGACTAATTTGTTGGACGTGCAGTGATGGTGATCCGACGACTAAACTAACTAACTATTTCTTATTCCTATAAGTTGGTGGCATTAATTCCTGGAGTTGGTGGTCTTGGTGGCGTTACGGTGTCTGTTGTGAAGTAGTCAAGCTGTTTGCCTTGCGTTCCTGAGGTCGTTGGTTCGAATTCGGACTATGTCGTTTTGTCAGGTACATTTTCCCCGAAGATCTCTATGATTTTTGTTAAAGTTACAGAGGCTGTGCATTGTGCAAAAGTGCTCGGCAATTAACGGACCATTTCCGCAGAGAAGGACCAAGCCATATGAGGAAATTTAATGATCAATTCTTCGCCTTTACACCTTTTCTATTCAATAACTATCCTCTTATTCTCTCATATTTTCTTCTAGCATTATATATCAAAAAGATCGCTTTGCAGTTCAAAATCGAAAAAAGTAAGCTGCAAAAACGCTGTCTGAGCAACAACAACAAAATTTAATTTTTATTAAAATCTGACTTGTCATCCAACCAGATCTGTATTGAGCACGCCAGCTTAGTTCATTCCAGGTCTTTCACGCCTTTTCTCTTTCTTCGTCTAAAGTTCGTCTCTGTGTCTCTATATGTCGTCCGCTAGCTCACTTGCCTCCCGGATTCGAATTCAGAACCCCATGTGGATGTCTAGTCTTATGCATTCTTAATGTATGTCACAACGACTTCCTTCTTCTCCTTTTTATATTTCCTCGTTGATATTGTTGATGCATGATGTGCGCCGGGTGATATATCATTCAATAACTATATATAGCCGTAAAAAGGAATTGATTCATTATCTCAAAACACACGCCAACAATCAGCAACACGCACTTGCTCCCTATTGATACAATGTTACTGTCATCACGTTTCCTTGTTCAACTGTGTCATTTTGTTATTAATTCCTGCTATTGTCTATTGGATAGATGTTGCAGGATTTATGAAAGACTCATATGTGCTCATTTTTCTTCAGCAGATGTTGAAGAACAAGATATGTCTAAAGTCTTCACTTTCAATTCTTCACTTTCAATTCTTCACTTTCAATTCTTCACTTTCAATTCTTCACTTTCAATTCTTCACTTTCAATTCTTCACTTTCAATTCTTCCCTTTCAATTCTTCACTTTCAATTCTTCACTTTCAATTCTTCACTTTCAATACAACGTGTCTGCGAAAGATCTTACGTGTGTTCTGGCCAAATACTATCTCTAACCAATACTATCTTTAACATGCTTGCACAGTGTCAACAAGAAAATATGAGCACCATCATCCAAAAGCGACGCTGGAGGTGGGTCGGACATCTGATACTCTAATATATTAACTCTGTCCCGAAAACTGCACTGAGATGGACACCAGAGGGTAAACTAAAACGTTGAAGACTCAAAACAACATGTGGAAGAACCGTAGAACAAGAACTGAAAGAAATGAATCACATCTGAAACACAATACAGAGGACTGTCAAGAATAGAGAAGAATGGTGTGTATTTCTTTTCTTTCCTATGCGGCAGATCCGTTACAGGCCACAGAGAGAGATATGTGGAAGAGCAGTGGCGGCTCGTGATAATTTTTTTTGATGGGGCCAGACATTTTTCTTCCGGAGAAATCATGGTTTTTGGTTGCTATATTTTAATTTATAAATAATAAATACACGTTATACATTATTTTTGGTGGGGTCAGGCCCCACGGGCCCTTAATGACGAGCCACCACTGTGGAAGAGTATGAATGCCTATAATTCTAGTGGCTGGCTGGTTAAACAAATACATCTTCCTGCCTCTCAATCGTCCATTTATAAGTGATTCCTGTCTCATTGAAAAGTTGTATAGATTCAATAGCAATTAAACAATTTCAACGTTCTCATCCACTTCTCTACCCATCCCTCCCTCATCCCACTTCCTATCTATAATCTTTACTACGCCGATGATCGGTACTGTTGATATCTGTCTACTCGCCCGATTGGTTACCGGGGCCCAAATTTGGGGTGTAAAGAATAGAACCACTGTTACCTGCCACGCATATCGTAAGAGGCGACTAAGGAGGTTTGTCTGAAATCGGATGCACGTGTCCTAAAGGTGTAGAAGTCTATGCGTTTAGGGCCTACCAAACTAATGTGCAACGTATACACGTTCTTGGCAAAGATTAAACATATCACAAAGAGTAATTAAAATTGGTCGTAAAGAACGAACGCAAAGAAGAAGGTCTCTCTCTACTCTCTAATTACAGCCATATACTTTCCTATATTACTTCTAATGATCTTGGTTTAGGGATGTCTATTATGAGAAATAAAAGACAAAATTAGTATTACTTTGCACATTCCTACATGTTCTTCACTTGTGTCTTGAAAATATAACTTCAACGAAACGTCCAGTAAATTGTATATGTAAACATGCGATTGATGGAAGCAGTTAACTTCGATTTTGGGAGCAGTTAACGTCGAGAAAATTTCACACGTAAATGTTATGTTAAGCTATGTGATCGATGTCATGGCACATTGGGCATTCCCATATTCCCATGCGTACCCTGTCCTCCGCTGCAGCAACCATCCTTAAGTCCATTTGCTCACCGTACCCATGAGAATTGTGTTAGTATACCTTTTCTCTCTCTACCACGAAGACGACACTGTTCGGCATGTCTAAACTTATCTTTTAATTCTCGGACTCGTTCCAGTGTCTGAGACTCGCCAATGTCACATAAATGATAGCGTACCACAAATATGACATCGGCTCTGTCCATACTTCGGCCCGCTTGAATCGGGGCATCGTTTTCAAGAAAGTCAGCACGCTCGTTACCCTGCACTCCAGTATGTCCAGGTGTGTACAGCAAAGTTATGTTCTTGCCATGTGATCTCCGAATGCTGTCCACCCATTCCACGCACAGACCTCCAGATTCAATCATTTGAAGCATATTCATCGAGTCTGATATGATAATTGTATGGGTTACCTGCTGCACACGTAAATCCCATGTGAAACCGGTGTAGTAAAACTGGTTCATATTAAACTGTAAAGAAAAACGTATGATAACTATTACATAAATGATAAGTGGAAATTAAAAAGAATAATTAAATTGAGATAAATTGGTACAAGAAAATTAATCGTACATCATGAATATTAAATAACAGGTGTTGGAAGATTTGGAACCAAATTCATATTGGAAATATGAGTAACGAAATCTGCATTCAATCATTAGAAACAGATGTTAACATGGGAAATATGTATATTTGCAATCTGTATTTTTTTTAATTTAACGATTCAGTTGTGTATTTGGTGTCTTGCAGTTAGGAAAAATAGCGTGCTGTTGTATCTGATTGTGTTTGTACGTTGTTGGTCTGTTCAATTTAAACTACACTATATCCTATTCGTGTTCCGTTTCACATATAAGGTTTCCACAAAATATTTCCATTATTCTGTTCTGTTGCCTTTCTGTTAATTGTTTACCACGTCAGGCAACAATCTTTCAGTTCTTTTTCAAACAGTTCTTACCCATGTTTCTATTGAATTTTCATGCCTTCTCTTCCCATCCGCTATCCATTCGAAATGTGTCGTGACCAATGTCCCTACTGGCATACGATATACATGCACAATCTGTCTCTATCTTCATCTTTTAATGATGGTATCCAACAGTGGCGACTCGTCATTAGGACCACTGGGGTCGGGCCCTACCAAAGATAATGTTTAACGTGTATTTATTAGTTTATAAATTAAAATAAGCAACCCAAAACCATGATTTTTCCGAAAAATGTATGTCTGGCCCCACCAACAAAAATGATCACGAGCCGCCACTGGTATCCATTGATTCATGTTGCAACCAATAACCATGCTAGATATTAAAGGGGCAGGTTCTAATCTTTTCATTAACTTGACGAAAAATGTACCTTATTCAGATCGATTGGTACACAATTACATCTATGAGTGATTCTCTTCTACTTGGAATACATAGCAAGACCTCTAACCATCTCTCGTCTTAAGTGAACATAGCCTCCAAATAGATACATTTACACTACATTTAATACCTGTCAAATTTAACCCAAATCTGGCATATCTAAATAACGTTTAGATTTCGTAAAACGTGATGTTTTGTATTTTTTCAGAAAATATTGAAATCATGATCCTGTAATTAAAACAAACATGAAAGTTTCATGGCAATTTAATTCTTAATGAAAACACCATGCACTGAAAGAGACATTCGACTGAACCTTAACACAACAAATGTTATATTACGTCCGTTTCCAACAATAAAACACATAATCGTCGATAGTTTTATTTTAATGAGAATAATGGCAGTTATTGGAATAAGTTTAAGACAGAGATTTCTTCTTCTTCAAACGCTTCATATCGACCACTTGTTAACCACTCTGTGTGATTTGTATGTGATCTGAGCATAAGAGCAATTGTACGTTGTGCCATTTATGCGCCAACAATTAGGCTAGCACATCCGATTTTTGCGATGCTTTTTATTTACTAGAGTAACTTCCTTAGGTCCTACAGTAGTCGCCTCTTATGATATGCCTTGAAACTCGCAGTGGTACTATTCTTTTCTTCCCTTGCGGCCCCGGCACTACATCGGCGGAGACAGGGAAGGAGACAGATGAATCTATAAGATTAACGACTCAGAAGCCAAAGACCAAAGTGAGTGCACATGTGTAATGCTTGCTGGATATGACAATGAAACACACAATGCTATCATAGAAAAGATAGATTCCGATCACGTCATTCCCAAAGACATAACAATAGACAAAGAACACCAACAACAATACTTGAAAACTAGTTAGAGCTATAACATCATAACATTCGTAGCATAATACATACTTTCAATGACATAGGCAAGTTATATTAAAAGTAACATTTCTCTTAGTCTTTTCAGACCTTAGGTTATGAAGTCACTTCACTGCACATTTCTTCCCCTAGTGTAAAGGAGGTAGGAGGGTCAATTCCTGTCCCCACGTGTGGAACGTCGAGTGTAGGATTGAAACCACAATCCTCTAGTGCAGCGGTTCACAAACTTTGCATTACCGCGCCCTCCCAAAGTACATTTTCCTGCCGCGGACTCCCAAATGTTTCAATATACGAAAATAGACATGAATAAATTATCTTTGTGTTACAATAGTAAACAATGTTCTCAGACTGTGGGGAAACTTCAAATGATCTTTCATTTTGTCCTGTCAGACATTTAGACTCCGGTCCTGTCCGTGGCCTTTGAGTTCGCAACTAGTTTACCACTGCTTTTATACATGTTTTAAAAATGTATTTTCTGTTTGAAATGTCAAAGATCATATTTCTTCAAGTGCTTGAGAACCCTCTTGAGCACCTTGCGCACCCCTGGTGGGTCCGTGGACCCCAGTTTGGTAAACGCTGCTCTAGTGCATTATGCTAATCCGTCCCACCATAAGCAAGTTACTAACTTCTAAACAGATTAAAAATAAGCTAAAGATGCAGATTATCAAGTGGTACATTTTACTGGGTGTTTTTGTATGGTTGAGAAACATGGACAATGAACAACCATTTGGAAAACATAAATAATGTCTTGAGATGTGGGCATACAGGAGGATAATGCGTTTTTCATAAAAAGAGAAACAGACAAATTAAAGAAGTTCTAAAAAAATTAGTAATGAAGAAGGAATCACTGCACGGAAAAAAAGAAAAGAGAAGAATATCGGTCACATAATTAGACAGGACATATTGATCAATAGTTTATTAGAAGGGAAAGTTGAAGGACAGCGAGCAAGAGGAAGACCGAGACAAGGGCAGTGAGATAGAGAAAGTATAGTCTAACAGAGTACAAGACCAAGGCACGAAACAAGGAATGCTGGAGGCACATTGTAGTCAAGAGAAAGTATAGTCTAACAGAGTACAACCAAGGCACGAAACAAGGGAAAGCTGAGGCCATTGTAGTCAACCTTTTAAGAGGAGATTGCAGCTGATGATGATGATGATTATGATGATGACTGATGACGATGTCAACGACGATGGCGATGACGACGATGTCGACGACGATGATGATGATTGACGCGAGACGACGATGATGGCGACGACGATGATGATGGTGATGACGACGACGACCACAAGAACGAAGAAGACTGATTATGATGGGACGTGACGACGACGACGATGACGACCACGATGACGACGACGACGAGACGATGACGATGGTGACGATGACGACGACGACGACGACCACGATGACGACGATGCTGACGATGACGATGTGACATGACAACAACGACGATTATGATGATGTAGGAACCACTCATTGAAGTTAGAGCTCAAAAATCCAACGTTTCACATTGGTATCTACATAATATTAGCACTGCAATTCAGTGATTAACATTATCATCTACGAGAGAAGTAACCAAACAATAATCATATTGCCGGCAAATCAGTATTGGAGAAGAGAAAGAAAGACAGGGTGCATAGAAAGACTCTCTCCATATGTCTCCTTTTTCGACCTGACTCTGAAAGGCAAAACAGGATTTGAGAATAAAATAGAATAGAATAGACAGAACGTATGAAAAGTTAAAAACTCTGTTCAAACATGCAAACTCTGTAATAAGGTGAATTATAACAATCAATGAACTTAGCAAGAGCGATGCAAGTAAGATGACAAATTTGTTTGATCTCAGGAGGATATTAAAGTCATCGGTAAGTATTACATTTTTCATTAGCGGTTTAACGTTGGTTTATTGATCAAAGGCAGCTTTACTGCCTTTGTTGAATAGACTTCACTGTTGGCATATACAAAAGTACAATCATCATTATTTGTTTAATTTGATGTATAATTCTCTTAAATTATTATCTATTACTGTTTTTTAGTTGTTCGTAGTTACCAGTTTTTTAAACGTCTTTATTTCATTATCGATATAAGGGAAGACTGCATTAAAACTATGTAGCAATGGCGAAACACGTAAAAACAAAGTACTGTAATATTACAAAATACAAAAACAATAACAATACACAGCAACGTTTCGACCAAAAGGCCTTTATCAAGTAAAGGATACAATAATTCTAAAAGGTCATTAGAAATTTATTGCTTGATTATATATATTCTGTGCCATGTAAGAAGTGAGTTTCTTCACTTTTGTTGTGTCCTTTGCTTTATTTCATTCGCGCGCCAATGCTTCAGAGCATCAAATATGTATCAATTGTCAATCAACCGCTTTTATAACAACACTACAGTCTTTCTTTATTTAATGTGTTCATTCTCTGTTTAGTAAAAATCGTTGGTCACGTATCTGTATTTATTTTCTTTGCAAGAACCATACAAGAAAACATTGTATATGCGCAGTAGGTACAAAGAAATAGTTTCGTAGTCTCTTTAACGACTTTTTTATTTTTTAAGTGTGGAATTTTAATTATTTTGTTTATAGAATTTTAGTTTTTCATCGAGTATAGCATTCTAGCAATGTGACAACTGTAGAATTTTAATACTCTGGCTACTTCAAAATATTCAGAACTTTAGCACCTGCAGATTTTCAGTACTTTGACAAATGCAGAATTTAAATACTTCTTCAACTGCATATTTGCAATACTTTCACAACTGCAGAATTTCAATAATTTCACAACTGCAGATTTTCAGTACTTCCTCGACTTTGAATTACAGTAATTCATCGACTGTAGAATTTCAGTACTTTGATAACTGCAGAATTAAAGTACTCCTCAACTGCAGATTTTCAATTGTTTCCCTATTGTATAATTATAATTCCTTCTTTAGTTACACAGTTAAGATTTTCCATAAGTGTAAAATGTCAGATCTTTCTTAAGTGTAAAATTTGGTGGTCTCCTTGTTGACTGTAGTATTGTAATCATTTCTCACGTTTAAAGTTTGTTCATTCTCACCATCAAGATGCGTATCATTTAATAAAAAACACGTAATCACAAAGTACTATGGTTTTACAAATTACAAAAACAATGACAAAATACAGCAACGTTTCGACCAACAAGGCCTTTATCAAGCAAACGAATAACAGGAGTGACAAATTTTTAAAAAAAAAATGGACGACCAAAAACAAACGTTTCTAATGAAAATTTTTGGTCGTCCATTTGTTTTTAAATTTGTCACTCCTGTTGTTCGTTTGCTTGATAAAGGCCTTGTTGATCGAAACGTTACTGTATTTTGTCATTGTTTTGTAATTTGTAAAACTACAGTACTTGTGATTACGTGTTTTGCCAATCAAATAGTTTTACTGCAGTCTCATCTATTTTGTATCATTTATAGGACGTTGCTCTCTTTGCAGCACCTCTGAAATTCACTCTGTCTCTAGCCAGTTCACCCAATTCATCGATGGTCATATTCATGGTTTCTTTAATATCGTTTAGCCATCTTCTTCTTGGTCAGCCTTTGCCCCTGCGTCCTGGGACCCTGCCCTCTAATATTGTTCTCTCAGGCCATCGTGACGCTTGATGTGACCAAAGTATCTAATTTTTCTGTGTAGTATATTGTTTATCAGCCAATTCTCTTTAACATTTAGTTCTTTCAGGACATCAGTATTCTTTCTTTTTCTGTCCATGGTATTTGTAGGATCTTTCTGTAGCATTTAGTTTCGAAGGACTGGATTTTCGTTCTTAATTTTTGTGTAATAGTCCATGATTCACAACCATAAGACCACTTAAAAATGCATGTTCTCAATATTTTTAATTTTAATATTTTGTCGGTGCTTTGCCACATGTTCTTCATAGTGTTTAACTTCTTGATTGCTATTGTAAATCTTCTTGAGATCTCCTTAGAGCAGTCGCTGTTATTGTTAACTATTGAGCCGAAGTATTCGTAGCTCATTCTAGTAAAGTTTAATTTGTTATCTCTCATGCATATGCTAGCACATTTACGAAAGAATTGACTAAGAATGGCTGTACTTGTTAAGGGTTAAATCTATGTTCATGTGATTCTGGTTTCTACTTAATGTTTGTTGATGGATGTGTAGTTTTCTGTCTGAGACATGGACGTGTAAGGACCTAAGAGAGTATTGTTAACTTGTCATTATCATCATCAAATAGCTTGTCCTGAACAGAACTTTACCACCTTAACAATCCTTCGGAATTTCGCTCTCTGATAGACCAGATGTTCTGTCACTGCAGCGATGGTGCTCAAACCATCAGTTACATCCTGAATCCATCTTCTCCGTGGTCCTCCTCTTCTCCTCTTTGCCAGGATGCCTCCTTTCATGTTGATCTTTTTTCCAACCCTTCGTGGCTCTTAGATATCTAAAATACTTTAATTTTCTCATTCTTATTTGTAGTATCAGCCAGTTTTCTTTGATTTTGAGTTTTTCTCTGGATAGATCTGTTTGTTTTCTTCTTTGTCTATGATATATGGAGGATTCTTATCTGTATTCTTAATTACATGTAGAATTTAAGTTGTGTCAAGAAATAGATCTCATAACATAACACGACATAACATAACATAACATAACATAACTTAACACGACTTAACTAACATAACACGACATAACAACTTAACATAACATAACACGGCATAACATAACATAACATAACACGACATAACATAACATAACACGACATAACATAACATAACACGACATAACACAACATAACATAACACGACATCACTTAACATAACATAACACGGCATAACATAACATAACACGACATAACATAACATAACACGACATAACAACTAACAACACGACATAACAACAACATAACATAACACGACATCACTTAACATAACATAACACGGCATACTAACATAACACGACATAACATAACATAACACGACATAACTTAACTTAACTAACACGACATAACATAACTAACTTAACAGCTAAAACGACATAACATAACATAACTTAACAACTTAACACGACATAACATAACATAACATAACTTACTAAACTTAACACGACATAACATAACATAACACGACATAACAAACGGCATAACATAACACGACATAATTTAACACGGCATAACTTAACATAACACGACATAACATAACACGACATAACTAACATAACATAACATAACCGACATAACTAACATAACATAACATAACATAACACGACATAACTTAACATAACATAACATAACAAGACATAACATAACATAACACGACATAACATAACATAACACGACATAACATAACATAACACGACATAATATAACATAACACGACATAACATAACACGACATAACATAACATAACACGACATAACATAATACGACATAACATAACATAACACGACATAACATAACATAACACGACATAACATAACATAACACGACATAACATAACACGACATAACATAACATAACACGACATAACATAACATAACAGATCATAACATAACACGACATAACATAACACGACATAACATAACATAACACAACATAACATAACATAACACGACATAACATAACATAACACGACATAACATAACATAACACGACATAACACGACATAACATAACATAACACGGCATAACATAACACGACATAACTTAACTTAACTAACACGACATAACATAACATAACTTAACTAACTAGCTAAACGACATAACTAACATAACATAACTAACTAACACGACATAACATAACATAACACTAACAGACATAACAACATAATTAACTAACACACATAACATCAACATAGCATAACTAACTAAACTTAACACGACATAACATAACTAACACGACATAATTAACACGGCATAACTTAACATACCACGACAACTAACATAACAAACATAACACGGCATAACTTAACATAACATAACATAACTTAACATAACATAACACGGCATAACTTAACATAACTTAACATAACGTAACATAACTTAACATAACTTAACACGGCATAACTTAACATAACATAATTTAACACGGCATAACTTAGAGGATGTGAGGTTATATTTGTCCTGATATTTATATTCTATATTTAGAGTAATTGATGATGCTACTTGACATTCCGTTCTGTTCCTGTCTTTTTGTGCAGTTTATTAATTATCTTTTCCTCCTGCTGTTACCCAGTCCGCAGCCCCCGGTAACATTAGGCCGAATAGCTTAGACGACAAATCGGTCATTCCTGTTAGATGGGGCCGATTTTTGTATATGTTTGATAGAAAACTACGCTTTTCGTAATTTTATTCAATTATATGAGTTCATAGTTATTTATTGGTGAAAAATGTTAATAATACTGATACTCCTAAACTTTAAACTTAACTTATAACGTAAAATAACATTGATTTGGCATGATGTGTTGTTTTTAACATGAATTAGTCCATATACAAAAACACTGGAATGCGAGGATCACTCGATAGTTGTTGTCTTATTTCCTAATTTTTTTACCCCAGCCCGCCGGCCGTATGTTTATCGGAGATCACGCTCAGTCCTCGTAATACTGAAGTTTGAAATGTACTTTCGTTATTGTTATCTGTATATTAAAACGCATATAATCAGTTAATTTATACCCATTTTAGACTTCCAATACCGAAATACCAACTTTTCAATATCGTCTCTTTATTATCAGCAAACGCCGCTTCCGACACATCATTCACGGTTATTAGAACGCAGAATACTGCAATCTTATCAGTCTATTTTGTACTGTTAAGTTTGTCAGTTGAATTTACGGCATCGGCTAAATCTGACCCATCAATCACTTCCGCTGCTTAGAGCCAGACTGCACCGGCGCGCCGTCAAGATTTTGCTGTCAACCTCCAAAATACCCCGGACACCCCTTCTTTAATGCAAATACATTTATACTTTATGTATCGACACGTCAACAGACTTTAAAAATCGATTATGTTATCACATAATCACAGCTTCTCGTGTTGACAACTGATATTTCAAAGGACTTTGTTTTCTTTTTTGTAAATGAGTCTTCTCGTTTTTTTAATGCGCTTACTGTATTTCTATGGAGGAAAACACCCTAGAGATAACGTATTTGTTTTCTTCGCCGGCTATGAATTCAGGCGTAGTCAGAGCGCCTAAAATTGCACCTCTGACTGATCTTTGAGTGAAGGCTTGCTTTTCTTATCATCAGTATCCATCGCCATTCAGGAGAGCCTTATTTCGGCTTCTGGGGTACTTGTAAAATGTTGGTGGAATGTGGAATTTTTTTCCAAGCACACAAGAGACTACGTGTACATATATTTGTAAGCACATCGGAGACTACGTGTACATATATTTGTAAGCACACAAAAGACTACGTGTACATATATTTGTAAGCAAACAGAGACTTCGTCTAGAAATATATCGGTTTACAACCAGAGACTTCGTGTCGAAATATATCGGTTTCACACACCGGAAACTTCGTGTTTAAATATTTTCAAGAGCTCAAGAGACTTCGTTTAGTAATAAATTTTATTTTGATCATTCTGAACAATTTCAAAATATATATTTTTCATATGTCCTCCGATAATATAGGCATATATAAGTGACATATATTATAGGTATATATAAGTGACATATATTATAGGTATATATTAATGACATATATTATAGGCATATATTAATGACATATATTATAGGCATATATTAATGACATATATTATAGGCATATATAATAATACAGATCGGGAGCGAAGAATCCAAACCTTCCAATATAAGTGTTACAAACGAGTACTACGTATTAGTTTTTTTTTGTTTTTGTTTTTTCGATCCAGAAGCACTTGAGCTTTTCAGCTCTTCGGCTCGGTGCCATGGACATCGTAACCTTCGGTTCGGTGCCACGAACACCGTAAATCTTGGAATCTGTGGCTTTTTCTGCCATCCCGCGGAATTGAACCCGCACACACAGAGGGATAGTCACCCGTAGTCCAACGCGCTACGAACACGCTGGGCAGACGGGCATCCTATTAGTTATATAGAACATAAGACGAACATCTATGTAAGAGACCAAATAATGGCAGAAGGAAAGGAGGGCAGAGAAAATCCTGGCTTGGCAACACCAAGATCTGGTCAGGACAGAGTTTCTCCACACTTGCTCGAAGAGTTGAAGACAGAGATTCATGGCGTGCTTTTGTGCTGATGTCTCCACAGTAACACCCTACGACCTAACGGGTTATGGGCTTTATTATTATATTATTATTATAATTTAGGCATAATGAACATTTTCTCCCCCATTGATAAATTTTAATTCCTTAACGCAAAATCCTTCACGTAAAGACATTATTTATTCCAACTTGAAATATATTTACTTGTGGTCATCTGACACCACTTTGTAATCTATTTAAATATTCTGACCTCAACGAGAAACATACTTACTGTTGCAACATGAGAAACTGTAAGCTGGTGCGATTGGTTAATTTCCTCACTCAAACATTTACTTAGTTCGATCTGTTATTAAAGACTGTCCATATTGATCTCTGACCAGTCTAGGAATAACATTATCAGACGTTGATTTGTTACCGTTAGATTTCTTCTTTATACCTAGCAATAAAGTTGTTCTTTTCTATTTTCTCTGACCACTTTCTTCCACGAACTTTTTATCTCTATATTTATCTCATGTACACACACAAATTAAATATTCCGAAAGATTCTCAACCAAACAAGAAAAGACAGATTAGCAAAAACCGTAGTGTAGTGGCTAGTGCACTCGCTTCTTGTATGTATGGTCTAGGTTCAATTTCACAGCTCGAAAGGATCTTTTTCCCCAACGTAATATCTTGTGGTAGACCCAGCCTCATTTGGGAATCAGAAAAGTTCTGGGAAGTAAAGACGACCGACGTGATATTGACCACATCACCCATCGTGTTCCGATAGTCAATGAAAAACTACGGTCTAATACGGTATTGCAAAATATATCAAATAGTATGGAAAATGATTTCTTTACTACTTACTAGTACCACATCTTATTATATTATCTCTCACTGATAAACGTTGCATGTGGCCTGTTAGTAACTTCTCCATACCACTCTATCCTGTGCATCTCGCTCAAAATCCAGGTCAACTCGCTCAATCTCCTATAGGAAATTGTCCTATATTTCTTGCTTCTCTCAGTAAAGTTTGTTTCAGGGTTTCCCTAATGGCGTCCCTTTTTTCTTGAGCCATTTTCCTTCCACCTCAATGTCTGTTTTGTTATTCTTTGATAATTTCTTCTCAGAGTATGCTCACAATATCTCCATCTTCTCTTTCTTATAATAATTCTTAAGAATAGTTGACCAGACATTTCTCAGATTTCATCACCTGAGTTCGCCCTATATTATTCCCATGGTACCAAATCTACTAGACTACGTATTAATACTGTCATAATTATGATATGTGCTAATTATTGCTGTTCATAAAGCATATACAACAGCGTATTATTATTTGATTGTCTTGTTGCGGTGACTATCGACCAAACAAACGATCAGGGGTAATCACATCTAGCGTTGCCTAGAACGACAACAACAAACTATGCGTTTTTGCTTAGAATACAGAAATCCTTCCTAGATTGTGAAAAAATCAATCACAATTACTACTAACATCAGATCACACTTGATGATCTAAACTTTAAGTACATCTGAAGTCGGAAAAACCCGTCTTCATAACGAAGAACAGGCTTTCACTCAAAAATCAGTCAGATGTGCAATGGCTACGCCTGAATTTATAATGGGCGAACGTAGAATAAGAAGAAGAAGAAGAAGAGCTACTAACATATATATTTATGACTATATATATTTATATATAGTCATTGTTTGATTACATCAATTGAGGTTGATACAAAACAAAAGGCAGTCACACAAAGGTGGACCTCAGAGATAATAGAGGCGACGAAAGACAATGTTTTTGAAATATACACAACAGCCCGTTCTAGAAATCTCTTCTTATCCTGACGAGTGAGGCAAAACAGGATTTGAGAAAAATAAAAGAAGAATTTATCAGTTTCTACTTCATTCTCCTCATTCCCATCTTCTTATCCTTTTCGTTTCAATTTCTCATCTTATTTCTCATCTTATTTTTCATCTTCTCATCCTTGTTTTCTCATCTCCTTACCATATTCTCATTTCATCCCTTCGTTCTCATCCTCCTCATCTCATTTCTCATTACCTCATCATCCTCATCACCACATCTTGCTCGTCTCATCTAATCTCTTCTCCTCATCTTTATCATCTCACCTCATCATTCTAGATTCTCATCTTCTTCTTCTCCGAACGCTCCATATCGACACTTAATAAACCACTCTTTGTGATTTGTATGTGAGCTGAGCCTAAGAGCGATTGTGCGTTGTGCCAAGCTATGTGCCTATGGATGCCGATTTCTTGTCACGCTTTTTATTTACTAGGGTAGCTTTTCTTAGGACAGTGGGACGGATGGACTTGCCACTTGGACGTCATCTTACTTGAGTAGGATGATCGGCGTCCGAAAAGTATCGCTCTTCGCCAATGTTTGGGTTTATACCAGTCAACCCTTACATTTTCGGCTTTACTTTTCTATCCACTGTGAATCTTTTTCAAGAATAGCCTTATTCTCGGCCGTTTCTGATCGCGTGTCGGTACTTGGCAATTTGCAATGTCTACTCTGCATTTTCTCTGGCCCCGAGAAACACTGGACTGGGATTGCGCACAGATAATTTAGAGTGTCTTTTCATTCGGCGCTAGCAACACAACTGAATTTTTTGCGCTCGCCAACATCATCCACCCCAGGTCTTCCGGGGATGTTAGCTGTTAATGCAACAGTACCTTGCCCGATTGTCACAGGGAGGGAAGTTTCGTTAGGCACTAGAACGGACCTTTAGGATATGCGATCGGCCAACCTTACTCAATAAATGCATCTGCTCTTGGCCTCTGATACGGAGTTTATTGTAATCTTCCCTGGTGTCGATACGACACGTTGCCTCTTTTCCGACGATTCTTGTCAAGAGCTGGCAAAATGGGTGCAACCATTATATCAAGGGCTCCTGACGACTCGTGCCGTGTCAGTTCTAACGATTCGTTTTTATTTATTCAACTTTTCCGAGAGACAATCACTCTGAGATTCTGCTTGTCTGTATTGTGAGCAGATCACATAAACCTAACTGCGTCTGCACCGCTTCTTATACCAGAGTAGCTCTCCCTCGATATCTACCCGCTTAGCTGGACTGGATTATATGTCTGTTTCTAGGGTCACCACGTAGAGGTAGGGTAGTGTCGTGATTAGTACCAGCTCACTAAACCTGGCGCGACGTTGTCCCTATGACTGCGCCTTTGACCCCAGCTTCTCAGCAAATTTCTCCTCTCCTTATCCTCATTTTAGCTCCTCATCTCATTCATCTTCTCTTCCTGATCTCATCTACTCATTCTAGCTTCTCGTCTAATTTATCCTCTCCTTATCCTCATCTCAGCGCACAGTCTCATTCATCTTATCTTGCTCACCTCAGACTGAAACTAGTCTGGAATAACATTTATGTTATTCAATGACAAGCTACTTGACCACTCTTTTCATCTGATCAACTTTATAGTCAAGATGATCTCTCCCCGATTCAACATCGATGCTCTTTTGGCAAACATTCGTTGAGAAATACGATCTTCGTCTTACGTCTGGTACATGTTTGACTAACAGAGAAAAAATAAGGACTCAAAAGAAGAGACAAGGAAAAAAAGGATATTTCTTTCTGTTTGTATCTTCAGACTGTCTGGTCAAGTATGATAACCCATCGATCTGTTAGGTGACTTGTATCACTTGATACTTTGAGAAAAAGTTGAAGTTTGTGGGAAAGCTTTTAAGTCAGTGAAACTCAATTTCAATGAGTTCATTCACCTAAGATTGGGCCACTTCTTAAAGTCTCTCGTTTTATGACTACTCAGTTTCTGTAGCACATTTTTTGAACAAGAAATGTCAGTCTTTGTAGCGTAGAATGTTTATTTTACACTTTACTTTTAAAATTTGAACATTAGAGAGACGAACCCGAACAGAAGAGCAAGCAGAAATCGGATGTGCTGACCAACGTATCTGATTGATTGATTGATATGACCATCATCATTGCACTTCGGTTAGTAACCATGTGTGGTTCAATCGATTTCTGACACAAGAAGATTTCAGCTGCAGTGCACGAACTCCGTAGCACCGGCGAGGGTCCGCTATGTAACTTTGAAGATGATGAAGATATTTTTGTAGGATTTTTTGTAATCTTTTATAATGAATTTTGCACGGGCAGCTGCTTTCCAGCATCTCTTCTCGATTTTGAACTGCCATGGGTTCTTTCACGTGCTCAAATTGAACAGAAAACCTACGTTTTATCGTCCGTCTCCGATAGGACTATGAACTCGATCTCACCTACAATGAGATCAGGGATCTCTGGAAAAATATCCAGATGACTCCACGAGGGTGTGAACCTTTGGCACGAGAGACTAGCACAATGATGATAGCCCTATCAATCAATCAATCAATCAAATCAATCAAACCCTTTTCTCCATTAGAAAATACATGCTTTTCAACTGACTTGTTAAATGACGGTGTCTCACGTCCATATGTTGTTAGTAATATTGTACAAGCTCTTAATATTTAGATCGTTATTCTCCTATCATGTAAAATAAGTAAAGTTAATGCATTTCTTTACAGGACTTTGCGAATCAACCCCAGCTTTTTAACGATGTTTGTGATTTTCTAGACATTATTACGTTCAGTAGTTTGCCATTGCTTTCTGGTGAAGCCCAGAACTATACGCATACCTTCATTCTGAACCCGTTCGAGTCGTTCACATTGTGATCTTGATATCGTAAGAATTCCGAGTCCGTAATCTACCACTGACATTACCAGTCGATCGAACAAAAGGGCAAGTAGTCTCTGCTCAAGGTGTGCGGCCACCATAACTTTGAGAGCCGCAAGACCACGCTTGCACCGTTGTATCGTCTGTTCAATATGGTGTGTGAAAGATAGACTACGATCAAAGGTTATTCCAAGATAGCGCAGCCTGTCTCTGCGCTCGATGGTATGTTCATCAAAGATTACACGGGTAGGTCAGCCTTGACGATGTGATTATTCAACGAGCACCACAACATACACGCTTTTTCAGGATTGACCTGAGAGCGAGACTCTCCACACCAACCCGAGATGGTATGCAATGTTTTCTGAATGTCGTCAACCATCTCTCGTCTATCTGACCCAGTCCTATATATTAAGATATCATCTGCAAATGTCAATGTCCGACCCAATCCGGTTGGCTGAATTTTAGCTACATTTGCTGTGTAAATATTAAACAACACGGGTGATAGAGGAGAACCTGGGGTAATCCCGGGCATATACAAGCAGGATCCGATGTCCATGTTCCTGTAGAATGGTACATAGGAGGGTTGTGAGTTCATTCCCATACTCGATGTTTTATATAGAAAGTAAGGAATTGACCCTCTTACCTTATATACACTCAGGCTTAGAAATGTGAAGAGATAGAAATAATTCATAATGGCCGTCCATCGCAAGCGATGATGACAACAGTCTCAGACGTGTGCTGCTGTATCTCTCTGGTGTGTGCGGAGTTGACTGTAGAGTCCAATCCTAGAACACAATCCCCTACCACAGGTGGGGCATAGATGATCACGGTTAGGTATGGCCGTGTTGTGTGTTCTGTATTTTCACGCAGCTTGTTTTCTATATGCCTCAACGACACGATGATTCTCAGCAATGCGGGATCCTCTTGTGTTTTTACAGCTCCATACCTAGTGATCTTGCGCAATGGATTCCCAGCACGTGTTGTCTATATCGAAGCATTTCAGAGACACTTTAAGCGTTTTTTACTTTCCACCAGCAGAACGTCTGCCCCCTTCACGTTCCCCATACATCTACTGCTTTGGGATGCGTTTATCAAGCATTCGAGCAACATGACCGGCCTATCTCACTTGGGTCTTCTACGACAGGGTGTTGACACTTGGAATCTTGGCTCTTGTGAGAACTTCAGTGCCTGAAATTTTGTCCTGGCAGGTTTTCTTATAGTAATCTGCGAAGATAATTTGTGTGGAAGTGGTTTAGTTTTCTTGCCTGTCTGCTACACACTGTCCATGAAAATAGAAATTTCATACCCTGAACGAGACATTACATTTTAAATATTTTTCTAACATTTACTGAATAATGATGATAACTAGGAAACCTAGAATGATATCATTTCAGAGGCACTATGTTATCAAATAACATAGTCCCTCTGAGAAGTTTAAAATCGAGAAGAGTAGGCTGGAAAGCCGCTTCCCGGGCAAAATTCATAAGAAAAAGATTTTAAATAAAATTTCTACAAAATATCTTCAATATCTTCAAAATTACACCGGGGACGTTTGTCGGTGCTACGGAGTTCGTGCACTGCATCTGAGATCTTCCTCTGTAAGAAAGCTATCGGGGCACACATGGTTACTCACCAACGTGCGATGATGATTGTTCTATCAATTATCAATTAATTAATTAATCAATCTAAAAACAAATAAGGGACTAATACCGTGGCGATCCAAGTACACTTTCTGTGCATTTTCAAGTATTATTAAGTGTTTGGAGTTTTTTGCTTTATAAAATTAATAAGAGTTTGCAGTGGGTTTTTTTTTGTCATTTCAAATAGTGTCTGGTACTTTTAGATCTTTCTTCTGATGGATTAGCTCAAATATCATATCAAAAGTGACTTGAGGGTCCATATGATGGTAAGTGCAACATCAGGAACTGAACAATTATCTACACCGATGCGACTTTGTCGTGACTCTCTTGCCATCTCAAAGTAATACTGAAGATGAAAGGGTTGATTCTAATATAATAGTCTATCATTAGGACCGGCGTCAGTCTATATGACGCTGTAGGCTCTGTGTCTCTAGTGCTACTTTCCTACCACACCAAATGGTTAACTTATATTTTCAAAAAAAGGAAAAAAGTATAACTGGCTACACACCAATAGTCTTTCAAATTATTATTAAATATACATTTGTTTAATTTGACCGATTTTTATGTGTCCATACGATCAGTACAGAGAGGGCAGATGTTTACATTACATGTGTATAAGTACAATCAGTACAAGAGAGGGCAGTATGTTTATACGTACAATTGATAAATACAATTTGTACATTATCAATTAACAAACTAGCAACAACCATTATAAGAAGGAGAAGATGGAGATATGTTGGACACACCTTGAAAAGAAATGATCAACCAATATCAAAGCAGGCATTGAAGTGGAATGCAAAGGGTTCAAGAAAGAGAGGAGGACCTAAGGAGACCCCGAAATGAACTCTGCTGAGAGAGGCAGGAAATATCGATCTCAGTTTCATGGAGGAGGTTGAGCGAGTTGCCCAGGATAGATAGGTATGGATAACTTGCTTGCAGTCCCTATGTAATGTATAATGGTACGAGAGGAATTTTTATTAATATCAATTAGCAAACTCATTTAGAGACCAATGTCCAGCCAAAATAGTTCAACTTTCAAAGAAAGTTTAATGCATATCTTATTCTTCTTCTACACTTATTTCCCCTAGAAATATAAAACAGCAACACATTTTCTGAAATCAAGTCTGTCTTTGAGCAAGTCAGCTTAGTTCATTCCAGATCCTTTCCTCATCTTTTTCTTTTTTTACAGTTAATCTCCATTTCTGTATCCAAAACTTCGAGAGAGTTGAACTTCTTAATTTGCCGACTGTAGTCTAACTTAAACTCAATCAATCTCCCAACAAATTTGACAAAACTAGACAATGATGCGATGGATTTATAAATATTATTGTATATGGAAGAAATAAATTTCAGATATATATACCAATCATAAATAGTGAGAGCCAACTGTTGAAGAATGTATCTGCAACAGATAAAAATATATACCAACAACATTATATATCTGCAACATATAAGAGATATATACCAACAACATTATATATCTGCAACAGATAAGAAATATAGACCAGCAATATTATATATCTGCAACATATAAGAAATGCAGACCAACAACATTATATATGTGCAATCGATAAGAGATGCAGACCTACAACATTATATATCTGCAACAGATAAGAAATATAGACCAACAACATTATATATGTGCAACAGATAAGAAATGCAGACCAACAACATTATATATGTGCAACAGATAAGAAATGCAGACCAACAATAGAACAGACTATCTGCAATAGATAAAAATCACAGCAACAAAGAACAGTATGTATCTGCAACATATAAGAAATATAGATTGATGTCTGAAGCACAATGCAAGTATGTTTAACTATAGAGCAGGAACCATCAGTATGCATACATTCGGCATCTGATGTGAAACTGACACCTATAGTCTGCTATATTTCTGCAACATATAGGAGACCTGAGTTTAGTAACCAATATTTTTCTTATTCTATTTGTCTTCTTAACTCTTCTGTCCATCTCCTTCGTGCCTGGATTTCGTTCGCTACAGTTTACACCTTCCTTTTCTTCAGATTTCAATTATAGCTCTCAGAGCTGTCCACTTCTCTTTAACTAACTCTGAAGATTTTCGGATGACCAGAACTGACTATTTGTTCTTTCTCTGAGACTAATGTATTCCGAAACCAGCTCTGGGAAACTTCACACGGTCTGGCCTCTGCCTTTTCATTCCCTGGTGGTTCCTTCTGGGATTCTAATCAAAGGGTTTGCGTGAAGTTCAATACTAGGTGAAGAATTTATGGATCTTGGCAGAGGGGCGTCTGTGAATTAGTCCGTGGATCAGTCATTTGAACAATATGTGAATCGGTATCTTGAAAAGGACGGCAGAGAATTTCGCGGAGTAATCTTATACATTGCTTCTGTGGCTTTCTAGTTTCTTGCTAAACTGAATTGGATGTAGACTTGCGCGTCTTTTGCAGACATTAGACAAAATATATGTAATGTTATTTCCTGTGACGTAATTATTGTAATCTGGAATGGCAGAATAAAATATCTTAATTATTTTAATTGACATGCGAGATCCTCGGTGGTAACTAATAACTCTTAATAGTACAGCCCATAGCAACGCAATCTCCGTTCTGGTTTTTTTCTTCTAAATGTTACATAAGATGAGATTTGTTAAGTAAAACTATCTTCTGCAGGAAAACCAACAAAGAAACAGGAAATAATTTGTCACAGCCTCGAGATATAAATTCTAATCAGAAAAAAGAAGAGCTTTTTGTAATGCAATGCATATTTTCTTCAACTTGACTACGTAAATAACAAAATGAACAAAATGATATCAATAACCTACTACTATGTTTCCAAATTGAGGTCCGTGGATCCCCAGGTCCCGAGGTACTCACAGGGCCGTGCCGTGCTATGATACAGAGAGACGACCGCATCAGGCGGCACCGTAATGGGGGCGGCATAAGCCGAGAAATCAAAATAACAATTGAAGGTTATTTTAAAGAAAAAGATTTAAGAGGCGGCATTTCGAAGACTAGCATCATACTGAGAAAATAAACAGCACGGCCCTGGGTACTCACATGGGGTCCTCAAGCGATTGAAGACATATGATCTTTGACATTTCAAACAGAAAAATAACTTTCAGAAACATTTATAAAAACAGTGGTAAACTAGTCCGGTGCGAAATCAAAGGACTCGGATCAGATCTTTGTCTAAATGTCTGACAGGATAAAATGAAAAATCATTTGAAGTTTGCAGCAGTCTGAAAAATTGGAGCCAGCTTTACTGTTGGTGTGATGTATTAATAACTCTATCGCTAAAAAATGTTCATATATAGAAACTTTTAGGGGATCCGCCGCTGCAGCAAAATTGTATTTAAAAGTGATCCGCGGAAATGCAAGTTTAGGAACCACTGACCTGCCATTTTCTAACAAAATTATCATTATGATGGTGATCTAAAATATATAATTTTCTACTTTTCAGTTGGTTCTCTTACTGAAGTTTTTTTAATTGAAAATATATATATATATAATATTTTATATATTTGTAGCAGTATCGTTTACTTTTATTCTTCTTAAACGTCAGTCCGTATAGATCTTCTCTTCATTTAGTACACATACACATATGATCAACATAACAATATGTTTTAGAAAATGTAATACATTAACCCTTATAATACAATAAGCCACATGACAAGCCGCTCGGGCAGTACCAGTTTTCCAACAAATCACCTAACATGCCAAAAGATTTGATTTATTTTTAAAATTGTACAAGATATTTGATGATATTCATGTGCAGTTCTTTGTAGACTACAGAAGACAAATATATGAAATACAGTTTTCAATTGTGAAAATTATATTATATTCAATAATGATCATGGGAAATCAATTTAACATGGGAAAAGTTCTACAGATTTTGATACGGCACCACATTGTAGTCATTAGATGCATGCAACATTGGTTTAATTTTGAGTATCTCTCTCTATTTCTCTCTCTCGCTCTCTCTCTCTCTCTTTCTCTCTTTCTCTTTCTCTCTCTCGCTCTCTCTCTCATTCTATTTCTCTCTCTCGCTCTCTCTCTCTCTATTTCTCTATTTCTCTCTCTCGTTCTCTCTCTCTCACTCTATTTCTATCTCTCGCTCTCTCTCTCTCTATTTCTCTCTCTCGCTCTCTCTCTCTCTCTATTATTCTCTCTCTCTATTTCACACTCTCTCTATATATCTTCTCTCTTATCTCTCTCTATTCTCTCTATCTCTCTCTATTTCTCGTTCTCTCTCTCTCTCTCGCTCTCTCGACTTCTCGTTCTCTCGCTCTCTTTAGCCTGTAAGGCCTCTGGTGCTTATGATATCAAAAAATGCGCACTTATTATTTTCTATTCTTGGTCATCTTCTGTACTGTGTTCCAGCTGCGCTTCATTTCTTGTACTAGTTTTTTTGTTCTCTTCCAGGTATTTTCTTGTCTTCCACGTTTTTCATGTACACTATGGTGTATATCTCAATACAGTTTTCGTTACAGAATTAGTTTCCATGCGTTTCACATGTCCAATCCATTTGGTGACAGTAGCGGCGGCGGCGACGACGACGCTGATGATCTGTCGTCTTTTTAAAATAATTATAGAATGTAAAAATCGAAGTTTATATAACGAAAAAACCGAGATATGTCTAATCATGACGGTTCTTTCTTTGACTGCTAAAATATAACAGAGGTTCAAAGAATTAAATATATATTTACTAAAACATTCATTTGTCTACTGACTCTACTCATGTAATAAGAGTAATATTTTCTCGTTTCATATTCTCGTTGGTTAGATCGCTTGCAATATGTTTCAGCTCAGTCTGCCTATCTTTTAGCTCTGTTTGATTAACGTTTAAATATTTTATTGATAATTCTGTTGTGATAGATTGTTGTCTCTCTCATAGCTTTCTGTGGGTATTTGTAGCAGATTGTTGTCTCTCTCATAGCTTTCTGTGGGTATTTGTAGCAGATTGTTGTCTCTCTCATAGCTTTCTGTGGTATTGTAGCAGATTGTTGTCTCTCTCATAGCTTTCTGTGGGTATTTGTAGCCAAGTGGCAAAACCGTTCGTTTGCCTTCCGATGGTTGTAGGTTCAAAACTAGACCGTGATGTTCGGGTTCATTCTTCTTCTTTTGTCGTCACACTGTTGCATGGCTGTTGTCCAGTTATGTCGTTCTCGAGTTTTTTACCTTGTGCTGCTCTATTGTTTTGGGTGATAGTTATTATTTTATTTTTGACAGGATTATGCTGTGCCATCTAACTATCTTTTTGAGGTCTTCCTCTCGCCTTCTTTCCTGATGTTTTGTTGTTGAAGACTGTATATAGTGGAGTTTTGTTGCATTATGATTAAGTGGCTGAGCCCCTTCATTCTTTGTTCTTCAATGTAATTCAAGCAAGGTTCTGACCCAACTTTCTTTCTTATGCTGATGTTGGTGACTCTGTCCTTCGGTTCATATTTTGTGCATATTTTTCGGGGATGGATTCTTGACAGAACTACAGAGTTTGTGGTTTGTGAAATACTCTCCGCAGGTGGAGTGCTATTTCTTGGGAGAGGATCTGAGCCATATGTGAAATACTCTCCGCAGGTGGAGTGCTATTTCTTGGGAGAGGATCTGAGCCATATGTGAAATACTCTCCGCAGGTGGAGTGCTATTTCTTGGGAGAGGATCTGAGCCATATGTGAAATACTCTCCGCAGATAGAGTGCTATTTCTTGGGAGAGGATCTGGCCATATGTGAAATACTCTCCAGATGGAGTGCTATTTTTGGGAGAGGTCTGAGCCATATTTGGGAAGCCCGATGCAATACAATAAGGTTAAATCATTGGCTATAAACCGTCTTTATAAACACGTTCTGTACAGTTCTATTCCGTAGTCTTCTGTTTTATGTATCTGATAGTTTTCTGATAATTACATGTATTATTTGATAATCATTTGATAATTATATGCGACATCATCAATGCTCTAAGTGAAAACACACATTCTGAAGATTTCAACAAAGAAGAAAAAGGATATTCCCTATTTCGGTTACGTAAGTTATGCATATTGATAGGTACAACAAGGCGGGAAAACCATGAGAGAAACAGCAGCATATACATCAACAAGTATAGAACGGAAGTTATTAGTCTTAACACACTTACAATACATGCTTAAGAGAAGATCGGAGCAATGATGGACATGTCTAATGTGCGATGAAGATGATAAATGAACAATATATTTTCTGCTAGCTTTGTATGTCCGTCTATAAGTGTGGTCTTTGCTAGAAGTGATGTACTCCCTCTCTCTCTCTCTCTTTCTCTTTCTCTCTCTATATATATATATATGTTGGTGCTCTGTTGGATCTCTGTCTCTCTTCATGCGTCCTAATTTCTGCTTAACGTTTATTAATGTTTTCTGTTTCGTATCTCTAGTGCTATTTGTATATATCTCTGGTAGTTCTGTATTTGAGCGTCTGTAGCTCAAGCGGTAGTGAGCTCAATCACAACCCAAGCGTACCTGGTTCAAACTCCGCGGTGGGCAAGTTTGTAAGCAAATTCGTTTCCGTGGGATTTTAACAAAAGGTAAAAATAGACCTCGCCGTTCAGAAAGAAATGGTAAACTACTGAACGTATAAGTGGTTCCTAGAAAATCCACTCGTTTACTAGGGTTGATGGCTACGTCTTGTAAAGGATATGTCACGATTTTCATTTCATTTTCAGTTCTGTATAGTTTATTTTATGTTCGCTGCTAGGAATTCATGCGCAGTCATTGTGCTGTTATAACGCCCATGATTGATTTTTACGTGAATGCTTGCTTTCCGTATCACCAGTGTTCCTCGCCATTCGTACTCCGACTTCGGAGGTAATTGTAGTTTAGATTCCAAATAAAGAATCAGAGTTTTCTTCAGTTCGAACCAGTATCGTATGTACATCGAGAATTTGTAACCCAAGCTGATCTGGAACTGTAAAACTTCTATTTTGCAGTCACTAGTGCAGCGTGCTGTCAACTTCGCTAACGGCGTCATAATTCTGTTTGTCTGGCGCACATCCATCAACAAATGTAAACAAAAACATAAGATCTAGCTAATGTATCAGAGAGAGTGGCACTTAGCATACATGAAGAGAAAATCAGGATCTTAAGAAATAATACGGAGAATAGATAACATTCCAGAGTGTCTCCTTCCATAATGATCTTTTCTAGCCCTTATGTCTTTGTATATTTACCAAGTACTCGGGAGTTCTCATTTTTGTTTGTAGCATCAGCCAGAGTGTCTCCTTCCATAATGATCTTTTCTAGCCCTTATGTCTTTGTACAGGATGTTCAACTTAAAAGCAGCCCCATTGATAAATATAAATTTGCCAGGTACTCATTGCATCTCGTATATTTACTAATTAAATCGGTTCTGACTAGCTTGTCCTACGTCACAGTTGTTCATCTCCCCTTCCCGCACTAAAATTACACACCATCACACAACCTTGACCTATATACGTCATAACTGAACCTTCTCATTTCCATACATATATGCCAGATTAGCTCCATTCACAGGCTGCTTTTAAGTTGAACACCCTGTATATTTACCAAGTACTCGGGAGTTCTCATTTTTGTTTGTAGCATCCCGCCGGTTTTCTTTGATTTTGAGTTGATTTTGTATAGATATCTTTGTTCTCTTCTCTGTCCAAAGTAAACAGAGGGTTGTCTGTAATATTTATATTCGCTTGCGTGCCCAGCGTGTTTGTAGCGCCATGGACTGCGGGTGACAAGCCCTCTGTGAGTGCGGGTTCAATTCCGCGGGCTGGCAGAAAAGTCACAGGTTCCCCAGATTTACGGTGTTCGTGGCACGTGTCTTCCTCTTCTCGTCTACCCTCAATTTTACCGGTTGTCATAATGTGTTTTAAACCTCCCCTTCTCTTTACATGCCTGAAAAATTATGACTGCCTCTTTTTTATATTGATTATAAGCTTTCTCTGTGTCATGATCTCATTCAATACCTCAGTAGTCATTTTAGCAGTCCATTGGATTCTCATCATTATTCTATGGCCCTCAGAGATGTTTCGATCTGTGTGTTTATTGTCCATGACTCGTATCCGTATGTCAATATTGGTTCTATGTAGCACTGAATAACTCGCATTCTGATTGCAATTGACAAGGACGTGTTGCAAATAACTCTTCTCATTTTCAGGAACAATGTTTTCGCTTGCCCTATTCTGCTCTTTATTTCTGATCGTCATCTGCCATCTGTTTTTACCAGGACTCCAGTGTATTTAAAGTACTGTAATTTTACAAATAACAAAAACAATAACAATACACAGCAACGTTTCGACAAAAGGCCTTTATCAAGCAACGGATACAACAGAAGTAAATAAATTCACTTCTTACACTGCACAGAACATGTAGAATCAATCAATAAACTCCTAACGGCCTTAAAATGTAAATCTGTAACAACAAAAAATAACGAAATAAATTAGAAAAAAAGAGAAGTGAAAGAAAGAAGATAAACAACAAAAGTCAATAATATATATAACATATGTACATTTAACATATACACATATAGAATATGGAGCTTGATAAGAGAAAGTACTAAGAAGCATATGAATGTAGTCCGTTGAGTCCATGAGGTGCAAGCTATCATATAAAGATAAAAGTTAATTGCATATCCTTTACAGGACTTTGTGAATCAACCCCAGCTTTTAACGCTGTTGTGATTTTTCTAGGCATTATTACGTTCAGTAGTTTGCCATTGCTTTCTGAACGGTGGTGCCATCGTCCTTTTGTAACAATCCACCAAACTTGCAACCAAACTGTCCGCAGCCTGATTCGAACTCAGAACGTCGGGGTTAATAGACTGAGTCACTATCCCCTAAGCCACAGACGCCACCATATAAAGATACACAAAGATTATGTACAGAAAATCGGCTTCGATCATCAGAGGAACATGATTGGATGGCTGTGACCTGAATATCGCGAGCTCCCAAATGAACCGTTTCATTTAAACTGCTTTGTCAAATGCCCATGTTTCTCATTTATACGTGTATGTATGCATGTAGAGAAATATGGGCATGTATGCAAAGTAGAGAAATATTACTCTTTGTCTATTATCTATTCCCAGATGGAAGATGGAGTTGGTTGTCCACTCTTGCCGTTAAGCGTAGGGATGGGAATTTTAATTTGCGTTCTAGGGCCAGATGAGTCGCTATTGTTGTGTTATATCCGTGTTTATGTAGTGTGGTCTTGATATTGTCTATCCATCTTTTTCTTGGTCCTCCCTTAGCTCTAGGACCCGATCTCTTTTTATTGTTATTTGTGGTTGGTTGTATTTCATTCTCATTAAATGTCCAGACCACTGCATTTGTTGTCGCTCAATGTATTCGGTGCATGAAGTTATGCCCACTCTGCTTCTGATGTCTTCATTTCATAGTCTATCTTTCCTGGTGACTCCTACAGCCTTCCTCAAGCATTGTATTTCACACGTGGTGAGCTTTCTGTGATGTGTTGCTGTAAACTCTTGCTGATGTGAAAAAGACAGTTTCCTTCATTACACTATTCCGTCGTCGCAATGAATTTGATTGTCCCGATTGCATCCACGTATACGTGTACATTGGTTACTGTGGCTAGTGTTTTTAAGATTTATCCATGTGACAATTCGTTTTTATCATGCTCTGAAACAAGATTTAACACTATTAACGAAGATAACTATTACAGGGAAGACTTAACACTATTACAACGGGAAGACTTAACACTATTACAACGGGAAGACTTAACACTATTACAACGGGAAGACTTAACACTATTACAACGGGAAGACTTAACACTATTACAACTGGAAGACTTAACACTATTACAACGAGAAGACTTAACACTATTACAACCGGAAGATTTAACACTATTACAACGGGAAGATTTAACACTATTACAACGGGAAGACTTAACACTATTACAACGGGAAGATTTAACAATATTACAACGAGAAGACTTAACACTATTACAACGGGAAGATTTAACACTATTACAACGAGAAGACTTAACACTATTACAACTGGAAGACTTAACACTATTACAACGAGAAGACTTAACACTATTACAACGGGAAGATTTAACACTATTACAACGAGAAGACTTAACACTATTACAACGAGAACTGAGTGTAAAACTATCAGAATAAACTATTCCGAATATTACTATTCAAAATTTAATGATGAATCCAGTTTCTACATTTTCAATCTATCTATCTATCTATAAATCCTCTTCGTATCCAGTTTGGAACATAAGGTTTCATTAGAGATTTCTATTGTTACCGTTCTGCTGCCTTTCCAAATATTGTTTCCCACGTCAAGCTACAATCTTTCAGCTCTCTTTCCTAATGTTCTTCTCCATGTTTACATTCGAAGTCCAGACTTTTATCTTCCCATCCGCTGTACATCAGATAGCCTTCCTAGCCAAGTCCAGACTTTTATCTTCCCATCCGCTGTACATCAGATAGCCTTCCTAGCCAAGTCCAGACTTTTATCTTCCCATCCGCTGTACATCAGATAACCTTCCTAGCCAATGGTCCTATTGACATATGACATACACTTTGAATTATGTAATGAAATCTCAAAACACAATTTTAAAAGCATAGCATGTTGTTATATTAGTAGTTTAGTTTAGTCGTCAGGTCACCATCACTGTATATCAAACCAATTAGTCCATAAGTGCTCTCATCTCCTCCTCAATATGTCTCTCAGCGTCTGGCAACTAAAAACACCGGTTCTTTTGTGGTTTACTATTCTCCTTTGACTACCAGTATAGTGTTCTTGTCTATCTACACCACATTTAACTTTGGCATGCTTGCAGTCTGGTTAGAGCTGTAGATTCACCACTATTACTTGAATCATTTAGAAATCCTCTCTTCCTTATGAAATTCAGAATATATTTCTTATATACTATACTCACTTTTAAAAAGCACGCCAAAAGACAGGTGCATTTATTGTGCTATCATTTCTTTGTATACAACATTTTTGGTATACGTTTTTCACTAATTTTAGAACCAACCTTTCATGTTGTTTCTCTGGAATAATTGTTAACTTTATGTTCGCAGTTTATGCTGCTCTTTTATTAAGTGCTAAATGACAGGTGCTGACCTTACAGTACTCCATTTTACTTTGTCTTTATGGCAGCATTACTGCCAACTATTTGTCAGATTGATGTTGTGCCAGGAAATTCTTTGCTTAACAAAATTCATTGACTGCCCATGGGACCACCCTTACGAACATCAACGCAACATTTGCTTTTAAACTGTCAGCTACGAGAAAAATAGCATGTCGTGGATTTTGTCTGTGAGCTTAATTCCAAGTCTGTGACGCAACATTTGCTATGACGCCACATTCGTGACTTGATATCAAATAACGAATATAAAGTCATACCAAATGTTACTTGATGCTAATTAAAATTACATCAGGGACCCACACCGGTGCTACGGAGTTCGTGCACTGTAGCTGAGAACTTCGTATGAAAGAAAGAGATCGGATCACACAATGTTACTCGCCGAAGTGCAATGATGATGGTCCAATCAATCAATCACTTGACGCTAACGATCGTGTTCGATTTGCTGAGAAGTCATATTACTTTGAATAGACTTTGAAAAGGCAGTGACGTTTCTGTTGTATATCATCACATTTTCAAGTCGGGCTATGTTTTTGCTCATCCTTTCGTCTTTTAGCCGCCTCCCTCATTGTTGCAGCTTTCTAAGAAATTAGTTTATGTTTTGAAGGAACAATCACCTTCTTAATTATAAAGTTAAATGTCGCCGTGACGTATGTCGGCCTCAGTTCCATGGAGGAGATTGAGCGAGTTGCCCAGGATAGAGTGGTATGGAGAAATTGCTCTATGAGCATGCCCTATGTAACGTATAACGGTACGAGAGGAATTATTATTATTATTCCTGGGGAAATGTGTAGTCAGCGACACCGTTTTTAACACTGTTCGTACTTTTATAACCAAGATATGAGTTAGGTATTTAGTCAGCCATTAAAGCGCAGAGATAAACGACAAAATATGAAGTTGTACTAATTGTGAACGTGGACTATGAATGCTTTGTATTTCGTCCTTTACAAAAAGTCACTTTGATCACAACGTACGTGAATCTGCAAGTTTTTCCACAACTTCCATCGTCATATTCATAAATTCTCTATGTCCTGTTGCAGCTGTTGTCTTGTTCGTCTCCTGTATCGTATTCTAGAAAATTGTTCGCTCCATTACTGCATTCTTCAAACTAGTGTTACATTTAATGTAGACAAAACACTTTAATCTCCCAGCCATTATTTTATTTATGAGCCAATGTTTCTCGATGATTATCGGATATAAGATGTCTATATTTTTTTCTTCTCTCTGTCGAGATCTGTCTAAGAATTTTTCTGTTGTATTTTGATTTTGTTCTTTAATGATTGTGCTAAGGTCCGTTATTCCACAAAAACCATGCATGTTACCAGAAGTTATACGCTTGAGGTTGCTAGTATTATGCCATATTTTATTCAAACTAACTACCATCGGAATTTCCATTACTAGTCTCCTTCCGATTTCTTTATGTAAATCTCCGTCATTGTTAATTACAATGTCCAAGATATTCATAGTGTGCATCGTTTTTATTATCTTCCTTAATGATGATCGAACGAGCAGAAGGCGACAATCATGATTGTTACGACATCTTATGAATGAAAGATATTGTGACAGGCAAAATCTATGACACATGAGATGCAGGACGACATGTAGAGAGAGAGAGAGAGAGAAAGAGAGAAGATACTGTACACTTGACTTACCTATTCCTCTCCGTTCCACGTGGAGCATAGGGTCTCAACAGTTGTTCGCCACTCTTCTAAGTAAATTGACTGTTCTCTTGATGATCTCCCAGGACAGTTGAGCACTCTTCAGTTTCTCAAGAAGACTTCGTCTCCATATCTGTTTAGGCCGTCCTCTTTTCGTTTCTTGTGGTTCCACTCAAGTGCTTGTCTAGTGACAATTGACTGTGTCTTCCGTAGGATATGTCCGACCCATCGCCATTTTGTCCTCTTGACCTGGATCATCATGGGTTCCTGTCCGGTTCTTATCCACAGGTCTGTGCTTGTAACTCTAGAAGATACTGTTCAACTTATCTACATGTCTGTGTTTGTAACTCTAGAAGATACTGTTCAACTTATCTACATGTCTGTGTTTGTAACTCTAGAAGATACTGTTCAACTTATCTACATGTCTGTGTTTGTAACTCTAGAAGAGGTCTGTGTTTGTAACTCTAGAAGAGGTCTGTGTTTGTAACTCTAGAAGAGGTCTGTGCTTGTAACTCTAGAAGAGGTCTGTGTTTGTAACTCTAGAAGATACTGTACAATTTAATTTGATTGGTTGATTGTTTGATGAAAAAAGATCATCATCATTGCACTTCGTTGAGTAACCATTTATGCTCCAATCTCTTTCTTACACAGGAAGATCTCACCTGCAGTGCACGAACTCCGTAGCACTGGCGAGGGCCCCCCTATGTAATTTTGAAGATGCTGAAGAGATTATTGTAGGAATTTGATTTTTAATCTTGTCTAATTAATTTTCCCCTGACATTGGCTTTGCAGCCAGCTCTTCTCGATTTTGAACTGCCAAGAGTTCTTTTACGTGCTCAGATTCAACACGGGGCCTCCGTTTTATTGTCTGTCTCCGATGGGACTGGGAACTCGATTTCACCTACACTGAGATCATTGATCTCTTGAAAAATATCCAGATGGCTCCACGAGGGAAAGAACCTTGTACTTTTTGTACGATAGACGAGAACTTAACAGAGAGCTTAACTCTACTCTACAGAAATCATCAGAGAGAAGAGAGAGAGAGAGAGAGAGAGAGAGAGAGAGAGATGATACTGTACAGATTAACATAACAGATTAGACAAAAAACCAGCTTCCGCTCAATATGATAATGATGATATTAATGTATTCTATCTATTCTATTACGGTTTTTTCTTTATTCTACAGAATGTCCAGGGAGCCACATATGTCTCTATGAACCCTGGCACCGAGGCACAAGGCAAATCATTGGCCCAGATAATCGGTCAATTTAACATGAAACAGACTACGATTATTATTGAGAAAAGCAAATATGCGGATGGATTCTAATGGCGTGCGCCAGGCTGTGAAGTTCGAAAACAGGACGTTTTTAATATACTTCTCTAGATGGAAATATTGAAGTTTTTACAGCTTGAAAACCTCTTCTGTTATATCACGTGAAAGCAAACACGTCACAAACAACGTAATGTAGCTTTACGAAGTAGAAAAACAAGATACAGCGATGAAGGCAAACACGTAAAACTAAGTAATGTAGCTTTACGTGGTAGAAAAACAAGATACAGCGATGAAGGTGAAACACGTAAAAACAAGATACAGCCATGAATGTGGAACACGTAAAAACAAGATACAGCGATGAAGGTGGAACACGTAAAAACAAGATACAGCCATGAATGTGGAACACGTAAAAACAAGATACAGCCATGAATGTGGAACACGTAAAAACAAGATACAGCCATGAATGTGGAACACGTAAAAACAAGATACAGCGATGAAGGTGGAACACGTAAAAACAAGATACAGCCATGAATGTGGAACACGTAAAAACAAGATACAGCGATGAAGGTAGAACACGTAAAAACAAGATACAGCCATGAATGTGGAACACGTAAAAACAAGATACAGCCATGAATGTGGAACACGTAAAAACAAGATACAGCGATGAAGGTGAAATACGTAATACTGAAATAACGTAGCTTTGAAAATGAAAATCGTGGCATAACCTTTACAGAACGTAGCCATCAACCATAGTAAGCGAGTCGTTGATGTTCTAGGCACTTATACGTTTAGTAGTTTGCCATTGCTTTCTGAGCGGTGAGGTCTATTTTTACCTTTCGTAAAAATCCCACTTGAACGAATTTTCTTCCAAACTTGTCAGTCGTGGAGTTTGAACCAGGTACGCTTTCCGTTGTGATCGAGCTAACTACCGCATAAGCTACAGACGCCCACAATGTAGCTTTACGAAATAGTAAAACAAGATACATCAATGAAGGTGAAACATGTAAAAATGATGTAATGTAGTGTAGTGAAGTACAACAACAAGATACAGCAAGGAATCTTGTTTCAGTTTCAGTTTGGAATATCTTCATTGCACTCCGGACATGTCCATAGGTGCTCCGATCTCCTTCGCAATATCTCCAACAGCGTCCAGCGACTGACCGTACCAGTTCTATTTCGATTGATGAGCCGACTCGTATACCTGTTGTACCGTTCTTTTCTTGCCACACCAATCTTCAAACCCACTTCTCGCAATTTAGTAGTTGACATGGATTGGTTTAGATGAAGGTCTTCTCTGCGGCCACTCTCTATGAGGGCGTTCACGATGTCAACTCTGTCCATTGGCTGGCCCTCTGATATAACGGCAGAGCCAGCCAGTCTGTCTGCTCTCTCATTGCCAACGACACCCATGTGCCCCGGAACAAAGACAAGTGTAATTCTGCAAATTGTTGACGCCTGCAGTGATTGAGTCCATTGCCTGCGCACCGAACCGGCCTCCACCTTTCGGATCATACTCAATGATCCACTCAGAATGCATGCGTGAGTGTAGTTTTGTGACTCTAGCCAGAGTAGTGCATTGGTCACCGCCAGTACCTCCATTGTCATGCTGCTTGTTGTCATACTAAATGCACCACTGGCTTCCTTGACCATTCTGCCACATGAGCTTGCAGAGAAGGCCCATGCAGACTTTTCGTGACGAACTACCGATCCATCCGTGTAAATTCACAACGTCGTCTGCATTGCAGTTTTCATCGATAATGGCTTTGACGTTTGCATTCAACGCCACGGGATTTCCTTCTCTGCAACTTTTGTCAAATTTAATGATGGTTGAAAAAGTGTTCCAGTATATTGGAGGCATCGGTATCCATTCTTCCCAATAGTCAATATTATTGAGCCCGCATACCAGCTGAACAGTATCTGCGGCACGGCCAACCCATGACTTGCCCTGCTTTAGCCGATTTCCACCACTGGTGCTGAGCTGTTCATGCAATGGGTGATCCTTTTGGCACTTATTTTGAGATAGGCACGTGCTCTAGCTATCTTGAGTCTATAAGGAATCTTGTTTTTATACTTAAGGAAACTACATAACTTCGAGTGTATGTGTTTCGACTTTGCTACATAGTTTTACTGTAGTCTTCCACTTATATTAATATTAATATACCATTGTGAATATATTATTATGTGGAAGTGATACAAGCTGATGATGGGCGTGATTAGATAATGCTTCTTCCTTTTTCAAACAATGAGTCAATATAGAAAACTGGTAGTGCACTGTACTCAATCACTAACGTGAATGAGTTCAATTCTGGGAACTATTGATTCTCTAGTCTACATAATTGAACATGAGTTAGATGAACTATCTCAGCTGGAAGAAAAGTTGTAAACGTTGCCAGAGCTAATGTGTCTAAGTTCCTGATAACTAACAATTTCAGCTAGATCAACGTTTCCCAAAGTGGGCGGTACCGCCCCCAAGTGGGCGCTGAAGCGTTCGGTATCGCCCCGATAGTCGGTTCAGAAGAATTGGGGGTTCATGCGATTAGGGGTCGGTGGCTCCTTAAAGGAGAAATTAATAATAAATATTTTAAAATAAATATATTTTCGTGATTTTGCGATTCAATAATCATTTAAAATTGGAATTCTGCATTTTAATTCATCTTATGCCCGTCTTACACGATCCATTTTTTCATTAATTTTCTATTTCATGCATATAATAATTTGAAAATTGACCATGTATGACAGAAATATATAACAATTTTCTATGTCAAAGAGAAAATAGAGCATGTATATATGTGGGAGGTGGGCGTTGGCAAACTGTTATAATGTGGAGGGGGGGGCGTTAAAACTTTATGTTGTGCAAAGTGGGCGGTGGACCGAAAAAAATTGGGAATCTATGAGCTAGATTAAAGGGACTGAGAAAAAAAAACTGGAAAGTCCAAGTGCCAAACCTTTGAATTCAACCATTTTTCGAGTTCTATTTCATTCTCAACATGGTCCACTCTTTTATGTTGCCCTCTTTCAGAAAAATATGCACCAAAATATGTCTGTGCTCTTTATGCAACAAATCTTGTTCACATTTTATTTTATATCTGTGTATTGGTAACATCATGTCAAATAACAAACAGAAGTGGGAGAATTCCAAAATACATTTTTTATGAAGAATTCTGCACATTTTCTCGCCAGGAACGGCCAAAGAAGATTTTTTTAAAGGAACAACTAGTGAATCACAGAAAACCATCATTAAAAGACACAAATTGAGGTGAATTGGACATGTATTTTGTATCATAGAAGTGACATTAACTAAGACATCGCTCCGATCGACAAGAAAAAAAGACTGGACTTCCATAGGAAACTTGAAGAAAATAAATGTGCATAGAGAGTTGAGTCTAAGATGGAGAAAATGTGCATAGAGAGTTGAGTCTAAGATGGAGAAAATGTGCATAGAGAGTTGAGTCTAAGATGGAGAAAATGTGCATAGAGAGTTGAGTCTAAGATGGAGAAAATGTGCATAGAGAGTTGAGTCTAAGATAGAGAAAAATGTGCATAGAGAGTTGAGTCTAAGATGGAGAAAAATGTGCATAGAGAGTTGAGTCTAAGATGGAGAAAATGTGCATAGAGAGTTGAGTCTAAGATGGAGAAAATGTGCATAGAGAGTTGAGTCTAAGATGGAGAAAATGTGCATAGAGAGTTGAGTCTAAGATGGAGAAAAATGAGTAGAAAGTAGCTTTCTTTTCTTATTTATTTAGTTGAAGATGTTTAATTTAGTGACATGTCACTCTCGATCTTTATGTCATTATTTAAGAACATGTTTATCAGCACAGACGAGAAACAACACCTTGGAAACAATGTTTATTTTAGAGAAATCCTCAACACTGACACCACAAATCTCATTAGTACAATATTCCTACAAACTGCATGACACATACAGTACTTTGTGTGTATGCAAGATTAACCAAGTATTTGTATAAATTACACAATATAATAATATTTGGAAAGAGGATTGGAACACAAATAAATACGTAGACAGAGATAAACGAAATGTTTCACATGGATGAAGATAACAGCGGGAAACCTGGGGCCGTCAATCTTAGTTTCATGAATAAAGGATACCTACATAATCCCTGGTTTCCGGAATACAAAAATTAGTCAGCAGAAAACAGAGACTGTAGGAGCAGGTAGTGTACATAGAATATTCAAGCAAAGTTAGGAATATCGAAAAAGGGTGGAGACTGCAGTAAAACTTGGAAAATAGGTAAACACGTAAAAACAAAGTACTACAGTTTTACAAAATACATAAACAGTGACGATAAACAGCAACGTTTCGACCAAAAGGCCTTTATCAAGCAAACAATACAACAAGAATGACGAATTTCGAGGAACACTACAAATGGACGATTACATGTGGGAAACATAAACCTATCTGATGAAAATCTGGGAATAAAAACGAACAACGAAATGAGTGCAACACAAAAACCGAGAATGGAAAAGGAGAGGAACAATAAACAATATAGTGGATAAATGACACATATATGGAGCAAACACACATATAGATAACAAGGCACGAGATAAGACAGTACTAAGAAGCATAGGAATGTAATGCGTTGAGTCCAAGAGGTCGCAAAGTGCCATAGAATGAAATAAAACGGTTCTCCAGGGCGAATCGACTGCGATCATCGGAGGAACATGATCGGATGGCTGTGACCTGGACATCGTCAACTCCTGAATGGCCAGTATCATTGAAATGAGTGGCCACAGGAGTCACAGAGCATTGGCGAATATCGCGTAAGTGTTGGGCGAATCGGTCACTGAGCCTCTTACCGGTTTCACCAATATAGGCCTTATGGCATCGTTTGCAGGTGATAGCATAGATGATATTGCGGGACTCACACGTGAAACTGTCTTGAATGGTATAGGTAGCTTTTGGAAAAGAGACAGTACGGGTCTGTATTACATATGCACATGTATTACAGCGCCGACGGCCACATTGGATGGTGCCAAAGTGACTCTGGTTAGGAATACGATAAGAGTACCAACTGGTAAATTCTGTCGTAACTATGATACAGAAATCTAGACAGTCATGGTGGCAACTGAGAAAATGTTCAACACCAAGCGTTATCCACAACTTGTTGTATTTTTAACAGATGTGAGATCAATGCTTAATGATTTCAGTCCAGAAAATTGCCAGATCTACAGGTTCATGTTGTCTGAGCTGTGCAACTAGCACAAGCTCGTCGTCGTGAACACGGTATCACTGTAGAATACCAGGAAATATGACAGCAGACCAACTTAAAAGGAAGATGCTGCCGGAGAGCAACAGGATGTTCCAGTTAACTATCATCAGAAGAATAATATGATTAAATCAATCATAAAGACAACAATACTAACATGGGACTACTACCAACATGTGTGCAGATTAAAATAAAGTGTCATTCAGAGATGTTTCAGAACGGAACACAATAAACTCTGCAGCAACTTGTATACACAGTTCCCGATCGGCAAACAACACCTGGAGGCGGGAGTTGAAAACAGAATACAAGAAAATGGGGGAGATGTGGAGAGAGCTTGGAAAGATGGCCCTGGACATCTAAGACTTGGAAAACCTTGTTGCAACCTATGCCTCCCTAGGAGTAAAGAAGAAGACGAAGAATTCCACCACGTGTGGACAGGTACACCAGAATGCAGAACATATACTTTACGACTGCGCATGAAGAATACGACACCACATGTGGACAAGCACACCAGAATGCAGAACATATACTTTACGACTACGCATGAAGAATACGACACCACGTGTGGACAGGCACACCAGAATGCAGAACATATACTTTACGACTGTGCATGAAGAATACGACACCACGTGTGGACAGGCACACCAGAATGCAGAACATATACTTTACGACTACGCATGAAGAATACGACACCACATGTGGACAGGCACACCAGAATGCAGAACATATACTTTACGACTACGCATGAAGAATACGACACCACGTGTGGACAGGCACACCAGAATGCAGAACATATACTTTACGACTGTGCGAATATTCTTCTATTTCTTCTTTGAACGTTCCATAACGATCACTTGCTAACCAATCTTTGTAATTTGTATGTGATCTGAGCCTAAGAGCGATTGTACTTTATGCCAGTTATGCGCCAACAAGTACGCCAGCACATCCGATGTTTGCGATGCTTATTTACTAGGTAGCTTCCTAGGCCTCTACCTCAGTCGCCTCTCACGACATGCTTTGTAGGTCGCCGTATTACTATTCTTTGCTCCCCTTGTGAACCTCGGCAACACATGGGTGAACGCGCGAATATTAAATTCCCAGACAGCTCACTGGCTCTGTTTGATCTAAGAAACATGTATTTCTTGGTTACATCAAAGCGTATTGATCTTCTTTCTTTATTTGTCCATGTGGTCAGGGACTAGTTCGAAATATGACTGTTTGTTTTTTATTGTGCTTTTGCCTTCTCGCCTGTGGTGCATCTAACTGGCAAAGAAACAACATTGGAAAGAAAACTGCGTGGATCTCCGGGGAGCTGAAAAAGACGGAAAAGATTGTACAAGATACAACATTGAATATATTGACATTATTTCAAATATATATAAAATATAGTCGTCTGACGATGCATCTTGAGAAAACTAACTGAAATTTACTGTGAATTCCGAAAGGAATGTGGGACTACAGACATGGTAGGCTACTTGCTGCTAATCAGATTTTATTTTTATGTCACAAACAACATTGAGATCTTCTCCCACTGTTATTAACCTATCCAACGCATTCGATCTGATCTGTAGAGAAGGTCACTTGAAGATCATCTGAAAATACGGATGTCCAAACATATTTGTAATAATAGTACTGCAGCTGCATGGCGTGATGATGGCCCGTTATCAGATCAATTTCTGTTTTAAACAAAGAAAACAAACTGTTTCTGACGACTCACTCATATCAAATCTCATGTTGATGGTATGTTGATACAGTTACATGGTAATCAATGTCGGTTATCATATCATATCGATGGGGTAAACTGTTTACGATACAGAGGTTTCAAGATACAAGAATAATCAAGGTGCATTCACATACAATCAGAGATCTTCTATTTGATGATAAATGTGTTCTCGGTGTTAGAATTGATACTGATTTACAGAACAGTATAAACAGATTCTAAGCAACCTGATTCAACTTTTAGCTTACCGTCTATCTATCTAACTATCTATCTATTCTCTAATCTTGTTTTGCTTTTCAGCGTCAGGTCAAAAAAGGAGACATCTGGAGCGAGTCTCTCTATGCGCCTTGTCTTTTTTCTTTTCTCCAGTCCTGATTTGTCTCACAGCTTCAGGGTAAGAAACGATTTCTAGAACGGGCTTTTGTGTGCGTTTCATAAACAGTTTCTCTCGTCGCCTCTGTTATCTCTGAGTCAATCCTTTGCGTCCGCCTTTTGCTTTATATCCACTGTACCGGAGCAAGACTGCTCTTTGTGGAGCACTGTCTGTTGGTAATCTGATTATGTTTACCATTAGGAATGAGAAATCTAGAAGGAAAAAAATGCGCACATTAGCTCGTGGCAGAACTTATTCTGAAAGAGACAAAGCGGTAAAAGGTCAGAGACTGAGAGCAGTGAACAAAATGTACATATTTTGGCAGCACACTTTCGTAAACTGTCATTAATGATGATAGAATAAACAACAGCATATCCAAGGCTGTACATTTGGCAGAGTATACGTCTGGCACAGAAGTGGCATTAGTTTACTTACAGACAGAAGTTGTACAGAGCTGAAGATGTACAGAATTAAAGATGTGCAGAGCTGAAAGTGTGCAGAGATTAATGTCTACAGAGCGGAGGGTACACAAGAGATTGTATGGAGAGCTGTAGGTGTACAGATATGTTAGGATTCTAATACTGAGAAGCATGAATTCATGAATTTATGAATTCATGAGAAGCATGGACTGTAAAACAGCGACCCAAGAAACATAACAAGTTCCACACAGTCTATCTACGAAATGTGATGACCGTGAGATTCTCAGATATCTCATTTAACATTTATAGATCTGCGTATACCGGACGTGGGACGCATAGTTCTTGTATTCGATTATTAGACGTCGAGTGTGGGAATGAGCTCACAACCCGACTCAACATGCGAACACTATATGTACTGTTCTTATTACATGCATGTATTATATGTATATTTTATATGTATACAAGAAATTGTCACAATACAGTCTCCCACAATGAGCAGCAGCACTTGTATACAACAGCAACAGACTCAGAGGACGACCACATAAACGATTAATCAACGAAATATCCGAAGCACTAAATTTCGCATTGAACAAAGCACATATGCAAGATCGCTCCATGTGCTCCTTTTTTGACCTGATGCTGAAAGGCAAAACAAGGATAGAGAATAGATATATTTATATACATATTTTTTAAATTAAACTGCACCTAATTAGTTATAATTTAAATTTTAAACTTTAACTACTGAATTGAAAAAACACGTTATGGCCGAATTAATATTTGTTAACTTTTTCCAGTTTGAAAAAATGTTAATTTCATCCAAGTAACAAATGTTACCAAACTCTAAATCGGACTACGGTGTAAAACAAGATAGCTTTGCTGCAGATAAAACCGGAAATGTTATCACAATGGGTTAATGTAAATGTAACACTAATGTTTCATGAAAGAATGCTTGGCGCAACATGCGGTAGTTGGGTTGTTTTAATATACAATCTTGGCGCATTATGCGACAGCTGACACGTAATGAGTTAAATATATTCACTTTTGTTCAATTATTTTTCTGTTTGTCAGTAAATTATTACAAAATCTAAAAATGTATTTTTACAACTCTATAATTTGTTGTTTCCTTATCAGGACGTCCTTTCTCCGGCAGAAACTCATAGACTTAACTAATAAAGGATGGAAAGTGATAGTTCTACACTGCTCACCTGAGCTCATGCTAAAGGTGGTCACAGTAGCTCTATCAACACGTCTTTACAACTCTGGTTACGCATGGTTTCTCAGTGAAATGGCTTTTAGGTAAGGAATAATCGTATTGTTGTTCACTATATTTACCAATATTCTGTGTATCGTGGTATCGTATTGACGCTTCTTTCAATAAACGTACCACTCACCAGTGGCGGCTCGTCATTAAGGGCCAGTGGGGCCGGGCCCCACCTAAAATAATATGTAACATGTATTTATTATTTTATAAATTAAAATATAACCTAACCCAAAACCATGATTTTTCCGAAAATTTGTGTCTGCCCCCCAACAAAAATGAGCACGAGCCGCCACTGCCACTCACCATCCAAGCTACTTGATTTGGGATGGGGCGGGGGAGTGAGGTGTCTCTGTGGCAGGTAGGTAAGGAGCTCGTCTCTCGCTCCAAATGTATTTAGTTCGTTCCCCGTGTTAAGAGATCGGAAGTGGATTTTTTTCCAGAAAGGTCTCTGTGGCTAAGTAGTTAAGCCAGTACCTTGCATTCCGAATATCGTGAGTTCGAATCCAGACCATATACTTATATATATATCTATATATATATATATTTTGTCACTATCCATTAACTGTGGAGAAGGTAACGTTGTTAAAATCTTATTTTTTCCAGTGGTTAAAAATAGTGATTCAATAGAACGATTGACATATTCTAAAGAATAATATCAAGCTAAGATTAACACAGTTCACTAGATCGATAGTCCGGTAACAAGCTCTTAATGTGACTCTTAACTAACAAAATAGAAATCAAATGAATAATGTTTTGGTTTCCGGTTGTAAAAATAAGCAATACAAGAAATACAGCACGACCGATTAGTCAGATTAGTCTTGCGGGTTTTTTTAAGAGCTATGTCCCTACAGATTTCGACGTAATGTATAATAACTACACTAAAAAAAACATGCACATCTTTGAATAGAAAATGTTTCACAGCCAGAACGTGAACATATTGTAACACAAAGGATCAATGGACTTGAATAATTAGGAAACGAACTGTAAATGTATTATCATTGTCAGGGAGGGGGAGGAGTGGCTCTGTGGCGTAGTTGTTAGTGCTCGTCTCACGTTAAAAGGTACCGTTCACTTCACTCGTGGAGCCATTAGGATATTTTTCCAGAGATCACTAATCTCATTGTAGGTGAGATTGTGTTCCTAGTACGACGGAGACGGACGATAAAGCGTAGGTCCCGTGTTCTAGTTGAGAAGGTCAAAGAACCAGTGGCAGCTCACAACCGAGAAGAACAAGCTGGAAAGCAGCTGACTGGGCAAAATTAATTCGAAAAATAGTAAAATTAAATTCTCACACAATAATTTCACTATCTTCTAAATTACATCGGGGACCCTTGCCAATGCAGCAGAGTGCGTGCACTGTCGCTGAGATCTTCCTGTGTAAGAAAGAGAACGGAGCACACACGGTTACTCACCGAAGTGCAGTGATGGTGTTCATATCAATCAATCAATCACTGTCAGGTTGATGGCATTCTGTTAGTCTCGAGAGACATTTAATGTAGCGTCTATTGGGAGTTTTGCTTATGCTTTCTTCAGGTAAGTTTTATGTCAGGAAGTTGTCTTAGCTTTCACCACTTTTTAGACCAGTTTTCAGAGCATGTCTCCAGTTGAAACTTTCCAGCTTGCTTTTCTCAATTTTGATCTGTCAGTGGTTCTTTTACTTCAAACTGACAAAGAAATATACGTTTTATGGTCTGTCTCCGATGGGACTAGGAACTTGATTACATCTACACTGAGATCAGGGCTCTCTTGAACAATATCCCCATGGCTTCACATGGGAGCGTATCATTTACCCTTGGATCGAGAGGCGAGCACCAAACCTCAACACCACAAAGACCCTAAAATAAAAATGTTGGCACATGAGGCAGTTTGTGTAAAAACTGGTACCGCCTGAATGCTTTGTCAATTGGCGCATCGTATTTTTAGTGTTAAAACGTTTGCCTTCCCCGATCTTACGATGGTGGGTTAGATTTCGGTTTGTTTCGTTCAGATCACATGTGCATTTATTTCGTAGATATCTAGAATTGTTGACGGAGCTCGTGCTTTGTGCAACATTTTCTGCAGTTAACATGTCTTTCTGCCGAAATGAATGCAGCCATTTCCGGAAAGCGTTCAATTACGACAAGCATTGGTCTTTGGACCCTTTTTTAAAAAACACAGCACAAATACTAAAATCACAAGAGAATGGGAAATGGAAAAAGTTGAGATTTCGAGATAATTAAAAACAAATATAACATTGAAGTTATCGTTTTAATACTCTGAGATCTGAAAACATAACCATGAATGATTTTTACAGCCAAATAGGGGAGGTAATTCTAGTTGACACTTGAAGATAGAGTGATGGTTATTGTGCAAAAAAGAGGGAGAGAGTAGTCGATAACAAATCACTTGTCTCCTGAAAATATGGTTGGATCTGGAATTGCTGTACGTTTCTTGTTTGCGTATCTTTATCTGAAACTTGAGTGGTGTTCTACTAGACTGGTCATCATTTATAATGCATTGATTGAGATAACGGTCGAGATATAGAATCGAGGTATGGAGACGAGAAAATTTCAGAACAAATAATTAGGAAACTAGAAAATAAAAAGTGGTAAACCGTTGTTTGCAATTCGAAGGTCGTGGGTTGGAATCGGATTATGCCGTTCTGTTCACTAGAACATTTTTTTCCATTGACCTCTTTGTTGCCGGAGTTACGTAATTTGTGCTTTGTACAATATTCTCGGCAGGAAGCATGCTCTTTCTGCGGAGAGGGACCGAGCCATATAGAGTAAAATTAGGTGCAATGAGGTCAATCCTTCGTATTTAGGCATCTTGACTAATAGTTTAGTTGAATAAAATCATCATCAATAGCTTGCCCTGAGCAAGAACTTTGCCACCCTCAACAGTCCTCCGGAACTTCTTTCTCTCATAGGCCAGATGTCCTGCCTGTGCGGCCGTCATGTTCAGACCATCAGTTACATCCTGAATCCATCTTCTCCGTGGTCTTCCTTTTCTTCTCTTTGCCGGTATGCCTCCTTCATGATGTCTTCTCCAGCCCTTCAAAATCATATAAAGTTGTCGGTCATCAAAAAGGAAAGTTCATCAGAACGTAGCTATTTAATGTGTATTCTGGTAAAGTGTAGTTGATATGAGTAATACAGTGATTGAATATCAGTATTAGTAGCCTCAAAAGCAAGTTACTTTAATGATATCATATCAGTATTAGTACTCCTCAAAGAGCAATGTTACTCCGATTAAGTGGATATCAAGCGAAAGGCCGGCCACGCAAAAGGTGGACCTTAGAGATAACAATGGCGATGAAAGACACTGTCTATGAAGCGAACACAAAAGCTCGTTCTAGAAATATCCTTCCTTTGAACTGTCTTCTTTAGGCAACACAATAAGGAACAATGCGTAGCATTCTCACTGAAGCACGTAAGATCAGAGTTGGATGAGAAATCTGGTTCTATAATCGATTGATCATAGTTTACATAAGTGTGAGATTGGTTAAATGATGAGTAGATGAATGTGCGAATCAATTGCTTGATTAATTATTTGATAGTTTAAAACTTAGTCTCTCTCTCTCTCGCGATCCCGGATACTTAGTATGACATGTCTTCCATCTTTCAACAATCAAGAATTCAAATGTTCACTTTCAGGATTGATTATTAACTCAGTTTCGGTTTCAGTTTGGAATATCTTTAATGCACTCCGGACAGGTCTATAGGTGCTCTGATCTCCTAACCAATATCTCCAACAGAGTTCAGAGACTGACCGTACCAGTTCGAATTTGATTGATGACCCTAGTCATATAACTGTTGTACTGTATATTAACTTATTATTTACTCATTTCTAACAAACATTTGTCCATCCAGACAACAGAAAGACTTTTTTTTTAAACTGGTGTGTCTTTTTCAGTCTCCATCTATATTGATATGTATTTTTGGTCGAAACGTTTCTGTGAATTGTCATTGTTTTTGTATTTTGTAAAACTACAGTACTTTGTTATTACCTGTTTCGCCATTTTATATAGTTTTACTGCAGCCTCATCTATATTGATATGTCTTCTGCAGCAGAGATCCGGACATAGTATCCCAGCTTCCAGATGGTCTCCTCGCCATAGATAGTTTCTGGCTGGGGGGAATACGCCAGGTCATGATAGATGCGATAGAATACATTACAACTGCTACTTCGTGCACGATGGAAGATAGATCGAATCGTAGCGACCAACAAGTGCCTTATAATGATGAAAACACTGATACTGTGTGGGAAAGTTACCAGCTATCAGATTCTGATGTATACAACAATGGTGTACGTACAGTAACCAATCTTAGAAACATCACCCAATTTTCCTACAGTTTTCAAAAGTAAGTACTAGCTTCTGTATGTTAGCATAGTAGAAATTAACGTGTTATGTTATTTTAGTTATTTAATATTTACCTTATTTTGTGTTTTTCCCTCTTTCCAAGCCATCAGGAAAGAAGGCGAGAGGAAGTCCACGAAAAAGATGATTAGATGGCATAGCATAATCCTGTCAAAGATAAAAAAAAATAGCAATCACTTAAGCCACCAGAACAGCGCAAGACAAAAACAGAAAACCACGACACTGGGAAACAACCCAGTAACAGTGTGACGACACTGGGCAACAACTTGGTAACAGTGGGACGACACTGGGCAACAACTCGGTAACAGTGTGACGACACTGGGCAACAACTCGGAAACAGTGTGACGACAAAAGAAGAAAGAAGAAGAAGCCACCATTTTTCTGCTTGTATAAAACATCGAATTTGTGGAAACAAAATTGGCAATACTTACATAAATACAATTTGAAATTGGGCAAACAAAATAGATAGTTTGTACATAATCATCACCTACTAGTGTGTTCCTGTCTGTTTGACAACAGACAGTTCTGTAATTTCATAACTTTGATTTCATTACCATACAATAAATGAATCCAAGTTGAAAAACAGAAAATAAAAGTGAACTTCTCACTCATTTGACCTACAGACTGAACATCTTACTCTCTGGTCGGTTAATAGAAAAACTATACTTCTCAACAAATAATGGTTTCTATGTTAACGCTTCTGTTCTTGATTCTACCATTACCACTTTTAGACTCACAGCGCCAAATTGCTTCTTCTCTTCATTCTATTTATTTATTGTATTATCTTTCGTTTTGTTTTTCAAACCACTTCTAATGTATAGTGTTAGTAATGTATTCCATTTCATCTTCTGACATCCCCTACAAACCCTACTTGATTCCAAATGTACAGAATGTTTCTTTACCTTGGATGAAACGGTGGGTAGAGAGAGGGGGGTTTTGTGCAAAATGGACAAGACACATTCTCCATATCAGCTGCCCAGGCTAGGCACACATAGAGAGATCGACCGTATGTAAAGACGAAAAGGCCATACAATATACAGAGATGAAATGGCTCCACCAAATGCTGGAAGTATCAAGAAGAAACTGGTTTAGAAATGAAAACATCAGGGGAAAAAGTGGGTACGATATCAGTACTGAACTTCATCAAGAAATAACAGATTAAATTGTTTCAACACTTAAACAGATTATCAACAGACAGTAAGCCACAAACAGCTATGCTACTCTGATATAGTTGATACAAAACAAAAGGTCGTCCATGCAAAAGGTGGACAACAGAAATTATAGATACCGTGAATTACACTAGTTATGAAGCGCACAAAAAGCCCTTTCTATAAATCTCTTCTTATCCTGACTCAGTTAGGTAAAACGGGATTGAAGAAAAGAAGATGGATGTACGCAGGATAAAATTATATTCTTCAGCAATAAACAAAATAGTACAAGTATAATTATGATAATTCTTACATCTATTTATTGCCCGTAGTTTCAGATGTAGACCCAAGCTTTTGGTCACAATAAATCTGGTTCACCACTGACATTGGTATTAAACTTTGACACATTGTATCTTCTAGGATGTCATCAACTGTGGTTAGCAGCCAAAAATCTAGGACTACGTTTCTGACAGATAATTCGAGAGAATCATCATAGTTTATGTCTGCGCCGGTGCTGTTAAAGCTGACCATGTCAGTTATTTATTTAGACTACATCGTGATGTGTGTCTTATGCTTGGCTGTTTGCTTAGTTTTCGATCAACGAGCGATTGCAAGCTTCCACCCTTTGCCTTGTGTCAGGCAGTGGAGTTTCTACATTATCCTCTTCTAAAATGTATATTTTACAAAAGAGAAGATAGTAATGAATTGGGCCGCTTTTTGTTGAAAGTAGTTTTAATGATACTGACGATGAAACGTAGGTACCGTGTTCTTGTTCAACAAGTAAAAGAAACCTTGACAGTTGAAATATGATAACTGCAGGATGAAAAGCTGTTACACTGACAAAATTCCTTTTTAAACAAAAATGTTAAATAACAAAATGTTACGATCTACAAAATTACTTAGATAACTCTCTCCCGTGGTACAACGTTCGCGATGCAGTTGAGTTCTTCCTGTATAAGAACCAGATCTGAGCATACGTGGTTATTTTTCAAAGTGCAACGATGATTGTGTTTAATAATCAATCAACTAATCAAGGACTAAAACTGAGAATAGAGAACCAATACGTACAACTTTTAGAATGGGAATGTCTAATGTGTCATGACGTCGATCTCATAACATAACATAAAATAACATATCAACTTTTTGACGACTAACACCCATTATGGGGGTCTCTGTGGCTGAGTGGTTAAGCCTTTGCCTTGCGAGTCGAAGGTCGTGGGTTCGAATCCGGACCGCGGCCTTCTGTTCACGAGTGCAGTTTTTTCCAGAGACCGATAGGATTGTTGTCGGAGCTATGAGTTCGTGCTTTGTGTAATACTCTCGGCAGGTGGCGTGCCATTTCTGCGGAGAGGGACCGAGCCTTATGGGGTAAAACCCGGTGCAATGATTTAATCCTTCGGATTTAAAACCCTTTTATAAAGGTACATTGACTCAGAACGTGATGATCCTTTTTGCCTTGAGCTTTTGGAAACATGTCTAGAGAATAGTAGGATTTGGCACGACCATCGAGTATTCTGGGGGGCGGGGAATGAGCAGAGTAAACCTTAACATGACTGCACTATCATTAAACAGCACATAGTATCGCATTGTGACATAGTGTTAGTGCAATCCAGTTATGGGTCCTGTCTTGGACGGGTAGAAACTTCAGAGATCAGTGGCGGCTCGTGATCATTTTGTTGGTGGGGCCAGACATTTTTTTCTGGATAAATCGTGGTTTTTGGTTGTTATATTTTAATTTATAAAATAATAAATTCACGTTATACATTATTTGTGGTGGGGTCCGGACCCACTGACCCTTAAGGGGCGAGCCGCCACTGCCAGAGATCTTGAATGTTGTGTACAAAGAAAGTATTCTACGTGGCACTGAGCTGAAGGGAAAATGCCCAATCGCTGCTTGGTCATTGAAAAAAAAAGAAGAAGAAAGGAGGTCGTTTATAGAAATCCATGAACACATACGCCAACTGGTATTGCACATGATCATGCAGACAATAAAATGATATTTGTTCGAGCTACATGACAACACGTTAGTAACAGTGGCGGCTCGTCATTAAGAGCCACTGGGTCCGGGCCCCACCAAAAATAATGTGTAACGTGTATTTATTATTTTATAAATTAAAACATAACCACACAAAGCCATGATTTTTCCGATAATTTTTGTCTAACCCCACCAACAGAAATGATTACGAGCCGCCACTGGTTAGTATACTATCTTACCTTCTGATGACGATAAGAATGTAAGGTTGTCTTGTGGTTAACATGACAAGGAAATTATAATTGTTCATAGCAATACGACAACTTAGAAGACCTTGATTTTGCCGACGATATAGCCCTTTTGAGTTCATCACATCAAGATATTCAAATGAAAACAAACCTTCTCCAAAATATCTCAGGACAAATTGGTCTCCAAATAAACACCACAAAAACAAAAATTGTTGACCTTACCAGCAGTCCAGAAAATATTCAACTAAAAAACTACACTCTTGAAAAGTCAAAAGTTTTACATACCTAGGGAGTATGATGACATCTGAGGGGATACAGCGCAAGAAATTCCATACAGAATCGCATTGGCATCAAGTGCTTTTAACAAATTGTCAAATATATGGAAGTCCAATTCACTCAGCAAGCACTTAAAATTAAAGATCTTTAACTCTTGTGTGATTCCAGTATTAACTTATGGATGCGAGAGTTGGAAAGCAACAAAGCTCTAGAAAGAAAATTAGATAACTTTGAGAATAAATGTCTTATAAGAATATTGAACCTCAAATGGTCAGATTTCAGACCCAATACACAAATAAGACAAGAGACCAAGCAAGAAAATGTATAAAATTTTATAAGAAAGCGCCGCTGGAACTACATCGGCACACACTTAGAATGGATGAGAGAAGACCTTACCAATCCCTCATATGCACACCAGAGGGAAAGAAAACGAGGAAGACCAAGAGAGACTCTGCGTAGAACCATCACCAGAGAAGGCTCAACGATGGGCCTAGTAAACATTAAAGACCTAAAACGGATAGCAACGAACCGCGAGACATGGAGAACTATGACCTCTGCCCTATGCGCCGCCCACAGGCCCAAGAGGAAAGACTAACTAATACGACAACACTTACGTATCAGTTTCAGTTTGAGTTTACAATATCTTCACTGCACTCTGGACATGTCCATGGGTTTTCTGATCTCCTTCGCAGTACTTCCAACAGCGTCCAGTGACTGGACCGTACCAGTTCGATTTTGATTGATGAGCCTACTCATTACTCATATACCTTTTGTGCTGTTCTTTTCTGTCCACTCCAATCTTCAATCCTAGCTCTTGCAATCTGATAGCTGACGTGGATTTGTTTAAATGAAAATATTCTTTGTGGCCACACTCATGGGGGCGTTCATAATGACAGCTCTATCCATTGACTGATCGCCTGATATGGTGGCAGAACCAGCCAACCTGTCTGCTCTCTCATTGACATCGACACCCATGTGTCCCGAAACGAAGTTAAATATAATTCTGCGAATTGTTGACTCTTGTAGGCTCTCAACAGACCAAAAAAGAAAACAAACTACTCCTCAATATATACAAAATAGTTTAGTTTCATCGTCATCATCAAATAGCTTGTCTTTTCCGGAACTTGGCTCACATGACAGCAGTAGCAGTCATTCCCAGATCGTCAATGACATCTTGCACCCATCGTCTTTTAAGTCTTCCTCTCATTCTTCTTCCAGGCACCATTCCTCCAAAATGTTCTTCTCTAGGCAATCATGTCGTTTGATTGTCTGAAATATTTAATTTTTCTTGATTGTATGCTCTTTAAAAGCCAACTCTCTTTAGTTTAGTTTAGAACACATGAATTGTTACAACCCTATATGTTTTAAGTTCTCACATGGTTCTTTTCAAAAATAAATAGTTCTTGTCCATGATTTCAGATGCTTACGCCAGCTGCTGAACTTCTGTAATAGCACAATTGTGAACGACAGAGAGACTGAGAAGAACAGCTTTAACAGCACTAGCGCAGACATAAATGGTGCTGCTTCTGTCGAACTATCCACAAGAAACGTGGGTCCAGCTTTCTACCTGCTGAACACAGTGGATGATGGCACGGAAGATAGAATATGGTCAACGGTCGGGTATATTACTGCCAGTGGTGAACGAGATCTAAAAACAGTACTGTGGCCTGGTGAGTACTTTGAGCTCTGTCGAAATGAAACTGTTTTTTGTTTATTTTATTACAACCATGTTTATATAATTACACAGCTGATTCATTGATTAATTGATAGGAACATTATCATTGCACTTGGATGAGTAACGATGTGAGCTCCGATCTCTTTCTTACAAAGGAAAATCTCAGTGGCACTGCACGAACTCCGTAGCACAGGCAAGGGTTCCCGATGTAATTTAGAAGATGACGAAAATATTTTGTAGGCATTTTTTTTATCTTTCAAATAAATTGTGCCCATGGAACAGCTTTTCAGCATACTCTTCTCGATTCTGAACATCTATTGTTCCTCTTACGTGCTCAACTTGAACTCGGGACCTACCTTTTATCGTCCGTCTCCGATACAACTAGGAACACAATAACATCTACACTGATATCATGGATCTCTGGACAAATATCGTGATGGCTCCACGAGGGAACGAGCCGAGTACATTTGGAACGAGAGGAGATCACCTAGCCTCTACGCCACAAAGACTGCTAAAAATGTACACTGCAGACTGAGTCAGGCACGAAGTGCATTCATAACACTACCTACTGTCTTGAATTCAACACCACCCATGGAAGAAAAGAATAGCACAACTGCGACCTATAAGGCATGTCGTAATAGGCAACTGATGTAGGACCTAGGAAAGCTACCCTAGTAAATAAAAAGTGGCGCAGAAATTCATGTGCTGGCCTACATGTAGGCGCGTAACTGGCTCAACGTACAATCGCTCTTAGGCTCAGATCACATACAAATCCCACAGAGTGGTCAACAAGTAATCGATATGGATCGTTCGAAGAAGAAAAAAGAATTCAACATAACACAGCATCAGAACCAAGTTTAATATATGTCTCAGCTATGGGATTTCAAATTTGCTATACGGAGCAGAATGCTGGTGAATGTCAGAACACAGCATCAGAACCAAGTTAAATATATGTCTCAGCTATGGGATTTCAAATTTGCTATACGGAGCAGAATGCTGGCGAATGTCAGAACACAGCATCAGAGCCAAGTTAAATATATGTCTCAGCTATGGGATTTCAAATTTGCTATACGGAGCAGAATGCTGGCGAATGTCAGAACACATCATCAGAACCAAGTTAAATATATGTCTCAGCTATGGGATTTCAAATTTGCTATACGGAGCAGAATGCTGGTGAATGTCAGAACACAGCATCAGAACCAAGTTTAATATATGTCTCAGCTATGGGATTTCAAATTTGCTATACGGAGCAGAATGCTGGCGGATGTCAGAACACAGCCAACTATAAACTCATACGATCGGCGGACTCAGGTAAAAGTTATGCAAAATCAGACCACAACCGGTCACATGACCTAGCATTCCAATATTGTTGTATATAGACGAATTCATTTTAAAATCAGCACAACATGCTAAATCAAAGTTATATTATGCAACAAGTTAAGTTGAACAATAAGGAATATCAATATTATGAATATTTTCATTAAAAAATAACCATAGACTCATAGAATTGAGTAAAATTGCATAAAAGCTTGGAGTGTTCTATAAAACATATATAAATTCCAGCCGCCCACCCACACCGACTGAAACAAGGTCAGGGATTCTCGGTCAGTTATACGGTCTAATATTAGAGTTGGCTGTAGAATCAGAACAAGAAGATCGCTGTTGCGGTGAGGTAAAGTGCAAGCCTTTTGCTGCAAATGACTCAGGTAGTTTCCCTTGTATAGTGTTCGGGATATTTTTCCAGCGATCCTTACTCTCAGTATTGTTGTGTTGTCAATCCACCAGGAAGTATGAGTTTTCACCCTTTTACCTATAGTACGTGGGGGAGAGTACCCAGCTTTCTTGCAGACATTGAAACCTCCAACAACTCTAGACGTGTAGTGCTATACTTAGTGTTGTCAATCCCCAGGAAGTATGAGTTTTCTTACCTATAGTACGTGGGGAGAGTACCGACTTTCTTGCAGACATTGAAACCTCCAACAACTCTAGACGTGTAGTGCTATACTTAGTGTTGTCAGATCCAGTATATATGATTATATACCTTAGTGTGCAGATCTACAGGAGGAGTACTCAGCTTCTTGCATGAGATGAAACTCAACAACTCTAGACGTGTAGTGCTATACTTAGTGTTGTCAATCCCAGGAAGTATGAGTTTTCACCCTCACCTATAGTACGTGGGGGAAGTACCAGCTTTCTTGCAGACATTGAAACCTCCAACAACTCTAGACGTGTAGTGCTATACTTAGTGTTGTCGATCCACCAGGAAGTATGAGTTTTCACCTATAGTGCGTGGGGGAGAGTACCCAGCTTTCTTGCAGACATTGAAACCTCCAACAACTCTAGACGTGTAGTGCTATACTTAGTGTTGTCAATCCCCCAGGAAGTATGAGTTTTCACCTATAGTACGTGGGGGAGAGTACCCGACTTTCTTGCAGACATTGAAACCTCCAACAACTCTAGACGTGTAGTGCTATACTTAGTGTTGTCGAAACACGTAATCACAAAGTATATATATGTACTATATATTGTGATTACTTAGTGCTGCAAAGACTCCTACTCAGGTAGGGTCTCAGCTCTCAGTATACATGAGATAAAGCTCCTACTCATAGAGGAATCGGACGATAAAACGTGATTCCCGTTTTAAGTTGAGTACGTATAAGTACTATTGACAGGTTTTTTTTAAAATAGATGAGTACGCTGCAAAGCCACAGCCCGAGCAAACTTCATAACAAAATATTCAAATAAAATTTTAATACAAATTTTTACCATCTTCAAAATTACATCAATTACAAAAACCCTCGCCGGGGCTACGGAATTTGTGCAATGCTGCTGAGATTTCCATGTATACGAAAGAAATCGATGAGCACATGGTTATTCATTAATGTGCAAAGATAGTGGTTATATCAATCAATCAACAATTCAGAACAAGATATGTCTAAACGTAACACCTTTCATACAAATTGTTTGCCAAATATCTTACTCATGTTCTGGCAAATAGTTATCTCTAACCAGAACTGCTTTGCAAAAACGAAAAATTTACATTAGCACCTGTTTTATAATTCACAAAAGTAATCCGAGAATAATGTTTGGTCAACCACTAGGGACAACTTTTATAAGAAAAGAAGATGAAGATATGTTGGACACACCTTGAGGAGAAATTATCAACGAATATCAAAGCAGGCATTGAAGTGTAATGCAAAGGGTTCAAGAAAGAAAGGACGACCTACGAAAACCCTGAGACGAGCTTTGCTGAGAGAGGCAAGAAATATCGGTCTCAGATCTAGCTACACCCCGTTTGATTTGATATTCTTGGAATCTGGTTAATATACAGATTCACCCTCATTTATTGACTCGTTTACCTGTCCTATATCACGTCGGACATTGAGATTACCAGCCTCTTCTATTGCTTGTAAGCTTTCTATAGCGAAACTTGTAATAACAAAGTACTATTGCGTTAAGCTTTCTACAGTAATCATCGTCTTCTAGCTTATTGACTTGTTTTTTCACCTTATAATTGTATCTTGAAAACTTGAAGTTACTAATGGTTCTGCTCATAAAAAATATAGTTGTGTTTAAATGTCATTCATTAGCATCATCATCAAGTGCCATGCCAGCAGGCATAGCTTATAATGTTCTTTTACAACTCTTGTCTTTTGTTCTAGTTACGAGTTCTGAGACTGTTTTCACGCTGCGCCATCACGGTTAAAAATGCGCTGCCTGGGCACATTTCATTATATCGATCTCTATCTCTCTTTCCTTGTATCTTGTCCGTTGTCATAATGTATTCAAGCTTGTCCTTTCTTAGATCGTGTTCAAATAATGTTGATTGTTTCTTCCTTATGGGTTTTATAAACAATCTGTTCTCGTGAGAACATTATAATTCATCAACGTTTCTATCAATGACATTCTCATCATTCTTCTGTAAAACCACATATATGTAGCCTCTAATAATGTATTATTTGTATGTTATATTGTCCATGATTCATATTCATATAACAGAGTTGGTTCTACATATCAATATACTACTGCTTGTTTTTTTTTTCACTTTCCGTAATGAACTTTTTTACACAACATACAGGGCAACTACTTACAATATGAGGATGGAGGTTGAGGCCGTTACTAATGCCCTCCAGGGGCTTTCCGGAACTCTGTTTACTGGGGCCATTGTCGTATCTGACTCTCGGTCGATGCTTCGGAAGGTCCTAATTGGCAGCTTGCGGTATGAGTGAATGTCGTCCATTGAGGTTTCCAGCCTTCAGAGACGTACGTGAATCTACTGCCCTGGGCATGTGGGTGTGTGTGTCAATAACATTCATTGTCGGGAAATTTTGGATGGATAAAGGGGATATGCTTCGTTATCTTCACGACTGCCTGTTAAATGATGACACCAAAATAGATGTTGAATTCATCCAGTGATTTAATCAGTTTAGAGTTACCCGTTGTACGAGTAGAACTGGATGCCTTTGGGGCAGAGTGAGGAATGTGTTTAACCAGCGAACAACAGAAACCATCAGTATGCGTACTCTTCGACATCGGTTGGGAGAGATTGAGCACCTATGATTCTGCCCTAAGTAAAATGGCATCGGTTTAGTAACCAAAAACCAACAACCAGTTACAAAATTATTATTTTTTTCATTTTCCGGGTAGCTGTCATTCTTTAATGAATAAAATAAACAACCTGTTGCTTGAGTAAATTGAGGGAAGCACTAAGCGTGTTGTTTCGTTAAGATATCGTAAACTTGCGGAGATATCACTTAATCTTTTTAATAAACTGAAATATAAAGGAATAGACCATGGTTATTGAAATGTTGCGATAGTGACATTTCGAGGTAGTCATGTGTGATTTGATAGGATTTAGAGTCGATATCAGCTTAGCCTGTACTGAATAGAATGATTCGAGTCATACTGAACTACCGAAAAGTTTCCAGAAAAATTTAAGAAAATAATTGCAGAAGATGTATGTCACTACGATGGCAGTTTGGTATCTAATCTCGATTTTGCTGTCCATTTTTCAAGAGAATCTGAAGATATGGACAGAGAAATCGATATTAGATACCAGAAAGTCAACGCTTTGAGATATCAACTGTCATGACTGTTCAAACACTCAAACATAGACACGACAATCAATCTACAACTTATAAATGTCTACCAACTTTTTACTATCAAAGTCAAACACGGCTTCTAACTAGAATCTAAAAGCGAATGATAACAATATATGAACTAAACTGTTTACAATAAGTCATCAATGTTACAAGACAGGATAGAGTACGCAATAAAAACAGAAATATAATTGGAATAGTCCCTGTACGTAACAAATTGAAAGACAAAAAATAACATGTTTCGGACACTTGAAAAGAATTTAATCAATTCTACTACCATCCTGCACCTATAACAAGCTGTCGATCTCAGGGTAAGAAGAAAACTGAGAATCCGATGGACAGATCCCAGAGATCATGCGACAACATGAATTAACAACTAAAGGTACAACACATCTTGCCTAGAATAGAAACCTACAATGGCTCATGAGATCATGATGAGATAAGATTGTTACAGATGGCTATTTGTATTAGCATGGGTGTAACTGGGACCAAAATGCAATTTATTTGAACTATTTACAGAGCAAGACATTCATTTTTGCCACTGTGCTACCACGGCGCTAAATACAGAACAAATAATAGTAAAATTGCAACATACAATGCACTTCTAAGATGCGACCAAGGAGGAGTATGCTTAACCTCACAACATAGAAAGACAAATCTCAATAATTCAACAAACATAAATAGCACAACATAAAGACAAATAAGAACACACGGAGAGAGGAGAGATGGAAATGGATAATGGAGTTATTGAGAGAGAAAAAAAACATGGGAATACCTGAAAAGGCTGTCCCATGACAACATGAACTAAAAAATGTTTGTTCATAACCTGTGCTTCAGAGAGAGAGCTGACAGTTTCATTATTTATTTATTAATATTAACACATCTAATTCAAAAGAAGATGTTCAGGATGAAAGAGACACGGTAAACAAGGACAAGTTTACTTTATCAATTATTACTAGAAGCCTTGATGATGTTGTTGTATGCCTCTATTAATGTACTATTCAGAGTAAACGAATGCACCTAAAGATATTGTGAAGAGAACGCTTCCTGTTGTGTTACATTCTGGAACACTCAATCGATTATCTCTGAGCATACTGGTGGAGATTTTAGTTCATCATTTTTGTAAATATATTGCATTGAAAATGGTCTCAATAATAGATGTCTTGTGATTGACGATAATTATTGGGCTCAACTATAAGGTATTACCAAGTGTAGCGATATCATTCATATTGCATTATTACATTTTATTACAACATCGTTACTACAAATAATCTACAGCAAGTGCGTTTATTATATCACCTCTGCTTTTGCTGCTTGTTATTGTTATCAAAATTGTTCTATCTCGTTTGCTGTCGCTTTTTTCAGTTTTTTTTTTTTTACGTTTAAAAACTAAAGACAAAATATTCGATGTAAAATAATGGTATTTGTTTATTTATTTTTACGCCATTTTAATTTATGAAAGACTTCATAAGGGCGCTCTACTTTCGTAATTCTATCCCGTTTGATCGTGTATCTTTTAACTGAGAAGAGACTTTGTATATCCGAGTGAACCGAGCTTAAGAGCGACTTTTCTGTGATCCGAGCCTAAGAGCGATTGTCAGCTGTGCCAGTTATGCGCCTACAAGAAGGCCAGCACATACGATTTCTGCTACGCTTTTTATTTACTAGGGTAGTTTCCCTAGGCCCCTACCTTAGTCGCCTCCTACGACATGCCTTGTAGGTTAAAGTGTTACTATTCTTTGCTCCCCTTGCGAGCCCTGGCAACACACGGGAACCCATGTATACAAAATCTTGACCTTCCTCAATGATTTAATTTTCTAACATAATTTGGTTTTAAGATAAACATTCATGTGTTATTGTCAGTTCCTGACACGAAATAGATGTTCAATTGCAAACAGTAATCATAATTTGTGGCATGGATTAACTTAATGCATAAGCGTTTGTTTATCGCCTCGGACACAAGAGAGTTGTGGGTTGAATCTCATAATCGACGTTCCATGCGTGAGAAAAATAATGGCCCTTCTACCTCCTGCACCATAAGAGTTCTGTGGCGTAGAGGCTAGGTGTTCGCCTCTCGTGCCTAAAGTACCAGGTTCGCTCCCTCGTTGAGCCTACTGGATATTTTTCCAGAGATCCCCGATCTCAGTGTAGGGGAGATCGAGTTCCTAGTTCTATCGAAGACGGATGATAAAACATAGGTCCCGTGTTCAATTTGAGCACGTAAAAAACCAGGGCAGTTAAAAATCGAGAAGAGAAGGCTGGAAAGCTGCTGTCCGGGCAAAATTCATTAGTAAAAGATTGATTTTTTTCCTACAAAAATATCTTTACCATCTTCAAAATTATATCGGTGACCCTCGCTGGTGGTACGCAGTTCGTGCACTGTCGCTGAGATCTTCCTGTGTAAGAAATAGATCGAAGCACAAATAGTACTCACCGAAGTGCAATGATGATGGTCCTATCAATCAATTAATCAATCAATGGTTTAGAAATTTGAAGTGACAGGTACTTCAAACAGGAAGGTCTACATGGAATTTTATTTCATTATATCAATCATCTCACACATTACGTTCTGCAAAGATTACGGAACTTGCCAACTTCATTCTACCTTACATAACTATTGTAGTTAATCATATTACCTGGAATAGCTTATATTGTGAGCCGTTGTAGCGTAGTTGTTAGTGAACTCGCTTCGCAAGGCTGGTGGTCTGGGTTGCGCTCCCGCAATGCGCGTGGAATTTGTCCCGACCGCGACGGCTCTCAGGTCGACCCAGCCTCAACTGGGTAGCAGACATGCTCTGGGAAAGTAAAGCGGCCGGCGTATGTTGACCACATCACCCATCGTGTGCCGACGGTCAATGAAAATACAGGCCTAACACTGTATTGACCTATATACCACGAGGTATGAAAGGGTTCCTTTACTTTACTTTATAACTTATATTATCTTATCTTAACCACATTTGCCATGAAGCGTCGTGGGGAGAGTTAGTTTTCTATCTTGTGCCAGGCGTATTGCGATTGACGTTGTCAGTCCATGCTTTCGTAGGGACTCTAAGATGTTATCTATCCATCGTGTTCTTGGCCTGCCTCGGGCTCTGCGCCCTGAGTGTCGATTATTGTAGGCACGTGATGGTAGTAAATGTTGTTCCATTTTCGTTAGATGGCCGAACTACTTGATTCTTTGCTTCTCGATGTACTGTATGCATGGTATAGTACCAACGATGCTTCTGATATTCTCGTTTCTCACTCTATCTCTCTCCTTGTAACGTTGACAGCTTTTCGTAGACATCTCATTTCACATGTTGTAATCTTTCTTTCTTGTGTCTTAGTCAGGGCCATGTTTGGCACTGATAGCAGAGAGTTGGAATAAATATGCAGTTTATCAGTTGTCATTTGACTGCCATGTTAATGCTTGGATGTTTTAATAGTGGTGACAGTTGGTATTAACTTATTGGCATAACCTATATCCTTTGTCTATTTCACAGGTCATAACATCTATGGTCCATCATCCAGTGTAGTGAAAACGTATAGAGTAGTCACCCGACAAGCCGAACCATTTGTTTTCATCAATCCTCAAGTATCCCTCAAGGAAGAATGTCTTGTAGAAGTGCCTTGTCTAAGGGTATGTGCTGGTAATATCATTACTTAGTATGCAACTTTAACTATCTTTTTATTGAGATCTATGTTCTAGTTTATTTAGTGTTTTTTCTGTCTATATCCTTTGAAAAAGATCTATGTTCTAATTTATTTAATGTTTATTCTGTCTATATCCTGGTTAAAGATATATGTTCTAATTTATTTAATGTTTATTCTGTCTATATCCTTGATAAAGATCTATGTTCTAATTTATTTAATGTTTATTCTGTCTATATCCTGGTTAAAGATCTATGTTCAAAAATGTTTTTTCATATCTAATATCTCATGTCTTGTAGATCTTGTTTTAATTTATTTAATGTTTATTCTGACTAATATCCTGTTAGATCTATGTTCTAGTTTATTTAATGTTTTTCTGTCTATATCCTTTATAAGATCTATGTTCTAATTTATTTAATGTTTATTCTGTCTATATCCTTAATACTTCTTCGACACTGTTCCTCGGCCTGCGAGGCAGGTAGAACAGAACGGATGAAACAAAAACGTCAAAATAAAAAGGTAGTAAAACTTTCCACAAGTGCTAGTATACCTTGCCCACACTGTACAAAACATTTCAAGCCCGTATCGGGCTCACTAGTCATCTACGCACACACAGACAAACATAACGCAACTACATTCCCTTGGATGAAAATTTGTGTGGGCATCATCACCCGTGATGGACGAGCATCATCCTTGATAAAGATCTATGTTCTAGTTTATTTAATGTTAATTCTGTCTATATCCTTGATAAGGATCATGAATGGATCAATGGATGGAAAATGGATGGATGGATGGATGGATGGACGAGCGAACGAGAGATGGATGGATGGATGAATGGATGAATGGATGGATGGATGGTTCAATGGATCGATA